>PUDQ02000082.1:0-37969 GCA_002964805.2 Trametes villosa | reverse complement strand
CGAGCTGCGTGCGTGCGTCCGTTGGGTGTGGCATATGTCGCTAGGTTCACGTCGTTGTCGAACACGGACGGGGTGCATTGTATGAGTGACATCCGCAAAGAAAGGTGTCCCACGTCGAGCCTCGGCGGTGGAATCGTGTAATGGGGTCCACTGTCGGACTGTATGTTGTTATCGGACGTTTACTATACCAATCAACGGACTCTGAATCGCTCACTTACACTCACTATACACTCGTCAGTTTCCGTATTCAAAGTGTTCGCAGTCCGACGCGCATCAGGCGCCCAGCGGCCGCGCTCATCCTCAAGCATCAGCAAAGTGGGTGTGCTGGAGTCTATGGATGGCTGGAAGACTCTGTAGGCTTAATATCGCGTTGCAGTGCTCGTAGTATACAATTAATTCCTGGCTCGTATCCATGGGGTCTACTAGGTCACCGTCTCGGTCTCGCGCGCACTCACTGCGTACACCCCAAACTGAGCGAGGGGCAAGCGGTAGTCGGCGGGATGGGGTCGCAAGGGGTCCACGACGAGGTTCTATCTATATAACACTGGCCAGATGCGCATCTGGCTTGCTTGTTTGCATGGTCAAGGTCAATGTTTGGTCCGTTATGGGACAACCACCTGGGAAACATGCCATGGTCAAGGGTCCGTTAGGTAGCCCTGCTTTTTGGCTATGTGCTCCACTTTGTTTCGTGGCGATAGCTGCCCTCCTCGTGCCTCTAGACCCTTGCTCATTGAAACGAGCAAGGTCTGGCCCAGATGCGGTATGCGGCTTGCAACCTCGATAACTCAGGAACTAGCGACAATTTGTGAGATGAGCAAGGCTCTATTCTGTAGCTAAGAAGCAGGGCTTTCCAACGGTTATAAGTATGTGGCTGTGCACCCTGTCCCCGCGCCACAGCGGCCTTGCTCATGCTTGACCATGGGGTTTTTGACCGCATTTTTGACCATTTGGCTGTCTCAGTGGCTACTCCTGTCCTCCACCCATGTCAGACATGCTTATATATGCTCTCTGTATACCCTTGCACAATATTAACCATCACTTGTTACTTGTAGGGCAAGTGTCATGTGGGCCAGACCTGTCTTTCTTGTCTGGTGAGCCAGGACCCTGGGAAACCCCCCATGGTCAAGGGTTCATATTATAGCCTTTCAATGAGGCTTCAAAACGCGCCCACCTTCATGTCAATCAGACAGGAACTCATGCCACAATGGCCATGGTCAAGCCATGGTCAAGGAATGGTCAAGCTATGGTCAAGGGCATGTAATTTCGCATTTTTGCCACAGCACCCTGGGAAGCCCCCCATGGTCAAGGGTCCATATTATAGCCCCATGACAAGGCTTTCAAATGCACCTAGCCTCATGGCAATAGACCCAGTACTCAGGCCACAGTGGCCATGGTCAAGCTGTGGTCAAGCCATGGTCAAGCTATGGTCAAGGTCATGTAATTTCGCATTTTTGCCATAGCATCCTGGGAAACCCCCCATGGTCAAGGGTCCATATTATAGCCCTTTAATGAGGCTCCAGAATGCATCCGGTCTCATGGCAATTGGCCCAGTACTCAGGCTACAGTGGCCATGGTCAAGCTGTGGTCAAGCCATGGTCAAGCTATGGTCAAGGCCCTTGACTTCGCATTTTTGCCTCAGTGTCCCAGACAACTACCCATGGTCAAGGTCTCATATTGTAGCCCTATATCAGGGCTCCCAAACGCACCCACTTTCATAATTATTGGCCCAGTACTCAGCCCGCAGTGGCCATGGTCAAGCTGTGGTCAAGCTGTGGTCAAGCTATGGTCAAGGGCATGTAATTTCGCTTTCGTGCCACGGCATCCTGGGTTAGGGAGGAGGAGCACACCGAGCGAAGCGAGGTGTGCGACGACGACGACGAGTGGTGGTCGAACTAGGACGACAGGGGATGGAGATCATTCCATCCCGCCCTGTTTCGACTTTATAGGGTCTCATCAGGTCCTGTACAGTTCATCCGATAGAGTTCACCCGGCATCACGGCCGGAACTACGGCCTCTGTGATGCGTGATAACGCTTACATGAAGTATCCGGCATCTTTGATGCCGGTCCGATGGCAACGGGAACTTTCCCATTGACAAAGGTCTGATTACTAAAGCTCGGCCCGTCGTCACACACCTCGGCCCGGCGAGGTAATACGTATGACGATGCACTACTTATGTAAGCGATCAGTTGATCGTTCACATGATCCCTTGTACCCAAAGAAGGAGGTACGCGAACGGTTCCCCTATCTGGGCTATGCCCCATACGGGCAGGCGCGTCTAATTAAAGAGACACCTGGACTTAGGGCGCTTCTCTGTGTTCACACGGTTTGCATAGACCGTGCTAAAGAAGCGCCTACCTTATCACGTGAATCTAACCGCATACCTTGTGCCGCCGGTTAGGGTTCGGTTAGGGTTCGGGTTCGGTTAGGGTTCGGGTTAGGGTTCGGGTTAGCTATAAAAGCGTAATCAGTTACCGCATATACTACCGACTAAGGTAGTGGAAGTAAACGTACGGTTAGGGTTCGGGTTAGAAAGCCTTACACGTCCCGGTGAGCGGGCCGTACGTTTGCTAAAGCGTTAGCTGGGTGAGCCAAGGAATGGCTACAATAAACTCCAGGTTAGGTGGTGCTTTGTGCACCGGGCTGGGCGCTGGCCACCGCCCGGCGCGAGCCGAGCGGGAGCAGCCGTGACACATGCCGTTATTAAGCAGCAAGGTCCGTTCATGTATCCCCAACCTTAGGCGTGCGGGCCCCAATAACCGAACATTTGGTTATCTCAACGAGCGCCCGAAGGCTACCAATACGCCGGGGTCAGCCACGGATCCATTACACTACCAGGGGTAACTACCCGGTAGCGGTTGCCGGCAGGCGCGCCGTTAGGCGCTATAGCCGGTTTTACGGGGGACGGAAGTGCACGAATTACCGTTCACTGTCACAAGGTCATGGCCTCGTGCCGCCCGGGAAGCCCGGGACGACGGCGCGGGCCGAGCCTTTTACCCAAAGAGGGGTTTATTGGGGGACGGGGATCGCCGGTGCATGTTCTCACGATGCTCCACGAAGTAACTTCGTATATCATAAGAACCTGACGGTCCGGCGGTGGGTTGCGGCCGCGCGGAAACGATGCTTACTCGTTCCTCGCTAACCTTATCCTCGAGCCTTTCGAGAACTATCTTTTTCCAAAGATTGGTTAAATCAAACATGTTGCGGCCGCGTTTGCGGCTCACAATCATGCGTCGGTTTAGAATATTTATTTTTCGCAGGTCGGGTATCGCTACCTGCCCGCCAACGGTGTCCGGAACTTCCGAAAGAAGCTCCGGCAACACGTCGGTCAGGCCGGCGCGTGTACGCGTCGGGCGTGGCCATTCCACATTAGTATAGACTGTGTTAAGGCCGGCGTCGGCACGCTCGTGCCATTCACGCCAATATCCTAAGATAGTATCTCCAAGTTCCTTGGCATTGAAGTAATTCCAGGCCGTGTTATATTGGGATTTAAGCACAAGAACGCCGCTATCAGCCACGTTTTCGTCTTTCTCACTCAGACGCTTTTCCCAGCGCTTTGTAAGGTTCTGCTTAACCCAATGAGTAACAAGGTCTCTCGGGTAACCACGCTTCACGTAAAGGGCTACCAGCTCCTTCACGCTGTCTAAGTAGCTCGGAAATTGACTACTAAGCGTGGCTAACCGCGACATCTCGCCTGTAAAAGTACCCCTTTTAACGTCTAAGGGGTGGCCAGATATCCACGGAATTCGCTCCATGTGGTTTTTGGGCTTGCGATACGCCTTCCATTCCAGGGACCCATCAGTCCCGAAATAGAAAGAAGCGTCTAAAAAGTTACACCGCGAAGCGCCTACTTCCCACAGAATTTGACAGCCATCGAATGCGACTTTGGACGACATATATTGTTTGGCGGCCTCTCCACTGGGCGCGCAAACAATACTATGACAATCATCGATGTAACGACCATAGAAAGCAATTCTATTGTCGTCGAGGACTTTTGACTTATCTTCGAAGTACCACCCGTAAAGGTTGGCTAGGTCCGGAGACTCCGAGACGCCCATAGCTAGGCCTCGCTTCTGTAAGTGATGACGTCCGTCAAACTGACAAACAAGCTGCGTGCTGGACACACGTAATGCACGGCGGAAAATTTCGGCAAGTCGGCGGGCGTCTACTCCTTCAGACCCGCGAACGACTCCATTTTCCTCTTCCGTCGCGTTAAACACCATTGGATCGAACGTGTGTTCGAGCCACATTTGGTAAACGATATCCAAACATGACTCTATCTATATAACACCTGCAGGATGCGCATCCTGCTTGCTCGTTTGCATGGTCAAGGTCAATGTTTGGTCCGTTATGGGACAACGACCTGGGAAACATGCCATGGTCAAGGGCTTGTTAGGTAGCCCTGCTTCTTGGCTACGTGCTCCACTTTGTTTCGTGGCGATAGCTGCCCTCCTCGCGCCTCTAGACCCTTGCTTATTGAAACGAGCAAGGTCTGGCCCAGATGCGGTATGCGGCTTGCAACCTCAATAACTCGGGAACTAGCGACAATTTGTGAGATGAGCAAGGCTCTATTCTGTAGCTAAGAAGCAGGGCTTTCCAACGGTTATAAGTATGTGGCTGTGCACCCTGTCCCCGCGCCACAGCGGCCTTGCTCATGCTTGACCATGGGGTTTTTGACCGCATTTTTGACCATTTGGCTGTCTCAGTGGCTACCCCTGTTCTCAAAACATGTCAGACATGCTTTTATATGCTCTCTGTATACCCTTGCACAATATTAACCATCACTTGTTACTTGTAGGGCAAGTGTCATGTGGGCCAGACCTGTCTTTCTTGTCTGGTGAGCCAGGACCCTGGGAAACCCCCCATGGTCAAGGGTCCATATTATAGCCCTTCAAAGAGGCTTCAAAACGCGCCCAGTCCCATGTCAATCAGACAAGAACTCATGCCACAATGGCCATGGTCAAGCCATGGTCAAGCTATGGTCAAGCTATGGTCAAGGGCATGTAATTTCGCTTTCGTGCCACGACATCCTGGGAAACCCCCCATGGTCAAGGTCTTATATTGTAGCCCTATATTAGAGCTACCAAACGCACCCACTTTCATATTTATTGGCCCAGTACTCAGCCTACAATGGCCACGAGCAAGGCATGGTCAAGGCATGGTCAAGCTGTGGTCAAGCCCTGTAATTCCGCATTCCCTGCTCAATGGCCTGGACAACTAGCCATGGTCAAGGGTTCATTAAATAGCCCTTCAACCAGGCTTCGAAACGCACCCACCCTCATAATTTTATGTCCACTCGTTAGCCTACAGCAGCCACGAGCAAGGGGCTAACCCTCCACCCTCACCTGTCACAGAGGGGTGACATTTGAAGGGAATCCTTTCAAATGTCACCCCCTTGTTACCGGTGACGTGACCAGAATAGAGCGAGGGTCGATGTGAGTCACGGCTTGTGACCAGGATCGAGCGAGGGCCGATGTGAGTCACAGGTCATGTGCTCCCTGTCACAAAGAGTGATGGCCACAAGAAATCCTTGTGGCCGTCACCCTCCGTGACATACACAGGGTCTAAAGTAAGGTGGGCTAGGGCTAGGGACAGGATTAAGCGCTCATACGCAAGTTAAGCGCTGATGGTCGGGCAAAGATCGCCGTGGCTGCACAGCCTCCTGCTGATGCCTCAGCCACTTTGTGATGGATTTGCACGGTCCCGGAGAGGTTCCGGCCGCTCTCCCTATGTCTTTCTGCTGTTCTGGCAGAGGGAGGAGGGTGTTCTGGTGGCGCGGTGGACGCGATCGCCCGGTGGACGAGTCTCCCGTGCTCCCCTGGGGGTGCAGAGTGCGTATTCCGGCCGCCCAAGGCCGCCCCTCCCTTCATAGTCCGTATAGTCCGTGTAGTTACAGTACTAGTACTTATACAATTTCTTTGAACGTGTCTGAACACTCCCCTAGCCCGCAATGTGCCTGCGCTTTGGCCTCCCTTTGCGGAGTCGCGGTGGGACGCCCCCTGCACTTATAAATATAATATAATATACATGTGCGAGCCTGCTTGAGTTTGCTGTGAGCGGATACGACAGACAACAGACTCGAAAACAGAACACGAAATATGAAGACATTGTAAATATGTATGCCCTTATAGCATGCCAAAGACTGCTGTCTCGGAGTTGCGCGAACAAAGCCTTGCGCAGATGAGTAGACGCCCAATGCCGGGGCAGCACACTTGTGCTGCCTCGGTGTCCGACCGGCGAAAAGACGCCCAATGCCGAGGCAGCACAAGTGTGCTGCCCCGGTGTGTTCGGTCTGATTTAGGCGTGGCTTGTGGTGCGAGTGTGTTTTCTGACAGGGTGTTCGTGCGACAGGTCTATTATATTGTCGATACAAGATGCAGCCGAATATACAAGATTTAGTCAAATATACAAGCGCATGTACGATACAAACACTACTGCGCCCTACACGCATCCCTTGCACGTCGGACAAAAGTACCGCTCTGCCATGAGGGCAAAGCGACGCAGCTCGATGGAGATGTGGGGGAAGTTCAAGCGTTCCATCCAGGTGGAGACTCCCTCCGGGGGTGGGCTGCGTTGACGGTCGTGGTAGGACCGCGCGAGCCACAGGAAGTGCTCGTGCGAGAAGGGGAAGATGCGCCCGCAGCGGTCGACGGCGGGGGTACGTTGGATGGGGCAGATGATGAGCTCCCACCAGAGCATCTCGTCCATGGAGGGGCCGGGCGACCAGTCGCGCTCCTCGATGAGACGACGGATGAACTCGTCGTCTGGGATATGAGAGAGACACCGGAGGTGGAACCACCTCTTGCAGCGGCCGCAGAAGCGGACCTTGTCGGCGGTGGGGCGATAGATGCCCTGGTAGATGCAGCGGCTGCGGCAGAACTTCTCGCCGTACTGAATGAAACGGGTCGCACGTCAGCAAACACGGGCGATGATAAATGAGAGACGTGGACGTACGGTCAGGATGGTGCAGCCAGGGGGGTTTCCGTACTCGTCCACCAAGAGCAGGACGTTGGCGCGAAGGAAGGGGACCTGGGACCAGTAGGGGCGGAGGGAGATTGTCTTGTCGTTGAAGACAAGGACCTGCTCGATGGCCGTGAAGGCGGTGGTTTCCATTTATAGGGGACAGAAGTACCTCAGTGAGGGTTATGGTATGGGCCTAAAGGTTATGGCTAGGATTTTTCAGGCCTTCAAGGCCTTGAACCAGGTGAGGTCTACAGCTAGACCTGCTGTCAGGCTGACCTGTGGGCAGATATGGCACCCGGTGAGGTTCATAGCTAGACCTTGCTAGGGTGCTAGCCTATCTTAACCAGGTAATGTCTATAACCAGGAGAGGTATATAGCTAGCCTTTCAATCAGGTTGACCTGTGGCAAGGGCACCAGGTGAGGTCCATAGGTAGACCTTGCTAGGATGCTAGCCTATCCTTTGGCCACTGAAACGTTTGACATCTTCAAAGCGCAACCTGTGTGCTCTTGTGTCAAGGTCTAACATCTAGAGCTATGGCTGGGCTGCCTAACCAATCGCTAACCTTTCCAGCTGTTACAAACCTTCTTACCTAGACTATGCAGCCATGCAGGCCATTGTTATAAGGCAGATCGCGCATCACGCAGCCGAGCAGGTGCCTGCTCGGCCGCGTAGCACATGCGGATGAGCAGAGCCCTGCTGAGCCGTGAATTGCAGCCTGAGCGGTGCAGCAGCCCACTGCCTGGCCGCGAACCACCCTCGGGGTGTGCATGGCCCTGCTGCACCACAAATTGCACGGTATGTGGCCTTGAGAGCCTTATCAAAGCTGCATATCACTCTGCGGTTGCGCAGGCTCCTGCTGAGCCGCCAATTGCATCCTATGCAAGGGGTTATATTGCTGCTGGCAATATTCCAACATGCGCACGGGCAGAAGCTTGCTGCACCGCTAGTCGCAGGGGGTGGCTCGCAAATCGGAGTGTATGTGGGGAAGATTACCCTTTCTATGCGTCACAGCATCCAGCGGTCTTGCAGAACACTGCTGGGCCGCAAATTGCACCCTGCGCAATACAGCAGCCCACGGCATGGCTGCGCACCACCCTGCGAACGTGCAGGGCCCTGCTGCACCGCCAATCGCAAGGTATGCGGCCCTGCTAGCCTTAGCAAGGCCGCACCACGCCACCCGCCCCTCTGGTCAAGCAGGGGACTGCTCGACCGCAAATCGCACCCCGTGCCCTCGTGCAGGGGACTGCGTGGCCGCTCATCCCTGCGCTCGTGCAGGGGCCTGCCCGACCGCGAATCGCACCCCGTGCGCTCGCGAAGGGGAGTGCGTGCCCACATATCGCACCCCGTGCGCTCGCGAAGGGTACTGCTCGATTGCAAATCGCACTCTTTGCGGCACGGCAGGGGACTGCCCGACTGCAAATCGCACCCCGTGCGCTCGCGAAGGGTACTGCTCGACCACGAATCGCACTCTTTGCGGCCGAATCGCACTCTTTGTGGCCGAATCGCACTCTTTGCGGCCGAATCGCACTCTTTGCGGCACGGCAGGGGCCTGCCCGACCGCGAATCGCACCCCGTGCGCTCGTGCAGGGGCCTGCCCGACCGCGAATCGCACCCCGTGCGCTCGTGCAGGGGACTGCTCGACCGCAAATTGCGCCCCCTGCGCTCGCGAAGGGGGTGCGTGCCCGCATATCGCACTGTTTACGGCACGGCAGGGCACTGCGTGCCCGCTCATACCTACGCTCATGTAGGGGCCTGCTCGACTGCAAATTGCACCCTGTGTGGGCTGCAAACCCACATATCGCACCCTGTGCGGCACGGCAGGGGACTGCGTTGCCGCTCATCACTCCCCGGGGAGTATGGCGCTGCTGCACCACATATCGCACAGTATACAGGCCAGGATGCCTCTGCCAAGCTGCACACCAGTCTGCGGTTGTTCAGGCTCTTGCTAAGCCGTGAATTGCACTCTCTGAGATGCGAGCGGTCTCTACGTAGCTGCAGACCACTCTTCTGAGCAGCAGGGCTCCGCTCTACCCCAAATCACAGGATGGTGCGCTCATGTTGCAGGTCCTGCAGTGAAACGTTCCCCTGAACCGCTACGACTAACCATGCAGCCTGTGATGGGACTGCTGGAGTGAATCGCACCCCGTGCAATACAGCACCCCACCGCATAGCTGCACATTCCGTTGCTGATGTGCAGGGACCTGCTGGGCCACAAATCACAGGGTAGGTGGCCTTGAAGCTTCGTGCTTTGCCACATACTGCTTTGCAGGGACCCCGGGCCCTGCCGCGCTGCAAATCGCATCCTAATGGGCTAGAGGCTTACTAGAACCGGATTAGAGTAGACACCACCAGCTCTCCACAACGCTTGCCACATGCGGTCGCACAGCGCACTCCTGCACCGCTCGCTAGCAGTCAAAACTATTAGAGGCCTCTACCACCATTGCATTGCACGCGGTCGTGCAGCGCGCTGCAGCAGCGCTCAGCAGCGTCGCTCCGACCATGTCAAACCCCCGCCATTATTCTGTTACGTGTGGTCGCGCAGCGCGCTGCTGCACTGTCAGTCAGGCCGATTGAACGTGTGCTGAAATATTCCCAACCACCGCTTTGCACCCCATTGTCGTGGAGACGACTAGACGCCCTGTATTTTTCCATATTTTTCCGCATTTTTCCTGCTTTTCTACGGCCATTCTACGGTACTTAGCACGCACGGGACTTAGAGTTAGAGTAGATAGATCACGTGACTCATCACCTGACCCCTACCTGCAGGTTGAGTGCATTGTGCGCACAGACCACCCCTACGTTTGTACACGTTTGGCTCCCCTTGCTTAGTATATAAGGACCCCCTGTAGCGACCCTAGCCCTCATCTTGACCTCTTGGTCTTTGGGCTAGGTAAGCCTTGTTTTGTATTCGCTCTTATGTTCTGAATGTTAACTTGGTCTTTGGGCTAGATTCGCCGTGAGAACCTACGCTCAGGTGTTGTGAGACCTTCGTCCACCACCCCGGGAGTTAGATCGTTTTAGTTTTCTTAGTTGTGTGCAGTACCTCGTCGTGCCGGGCCTAGCTCCGCGACATTAGGTCAAGATCCCCCACCGTGCCGGAGATCTGCCGACCAGATCCTCCCTCACGCGTAAGTCCTTTCTGCTTCGTGATCACCCCCTGTGTTGGTACCCCTTGCACACGCGCTTTGTCACCTCGGAGTAACGGTCAGGGCGCAACCCCAGGCTTGCCGATCTTTTGATTGGTACAATACGCGGAATCTGCCTAACCCGCAGTGTAAAATCCGGTGTTGGTTGTAACGAGTGCACCTTCGGGTGTAGGAGGCAGAGAAACGCGGCAATAGGAAGCCAAGGCAGGTTACCCTTGGGCTCGTGTCCCTTGTGGTAAAAGGACACAGCAATAGGCCGAGGAGGCTGAGCAGTCAGTGTCGGGTAGCGAAATCTGCAGATTAAGTCCCGAGATCGGGAGAGGACATCCTGGATCTTGAGTGCGCCAACAAAGTCCACGCCTACGATCGCGACGACAAGGTTGACGTCTTCCGCGACGACGAGGACCTCTGGGCAGACTGCGCTCGGTTCCCCTGTCCCAACCGTCTCTACTCCATCACCTCGCCGGAGAATCTATTCGACGACGAAACCACCCCTCGCCTCCAACCCACCTCCCTCAGCCAGATCAGCGAGTTCCTCCCGGAGTTCACCCCGCTTCCTGACACGCGGGCTCCCACACCAGCACCGCCCACGCCGGCCCTTCTCACACCGGTCCCCACGTCACCCGCTCCATCATCACCCCGCACCCCTACCCCCGAACCTCCCCTGTCGCCCATCATGTCGACAGAAGCGCTCCAAGGACTCATCGAGGGGCAGGCCAACATCCAGGCCTCCCTCGCCACCCTCACAGCGTCGCTTACGGAACTAGTCCAGACCCTCACCCCGCAAGCCCCGGCACAAGGCGAAGCAGCCGAAGGCGCCGCCGGCCCAGGTCCTGCCGCCGCCCCCGCCGTTGCTGCCCCTCCCGCACGCTTCCTGGATAAAGCCATCCAGAAGCCCACCCCTTTCAAGGGAACTTCAAGCGCCGACGCGCGGCGGTTCCTTGCCGCCTTCACCGCCTACGCCATGTCCACGGGGCCCCTTCTCAACAACCAGGTGGAAGGCGGCTACGAGGTCAATGATCAGAGGTGGATCCTCGCCGCCCTCACCTACCTCCAGGACGAAGCGGCCATTTGGGGAACACCCTACCTCGAGCTGGTCGCGGAATCCACCCCCGCCAAGCGCCCCTTCCAGGACAATTGGAACGAGTTCCGGAAGGCGTTCAAAGCGCGCTTCGAGACGTCCTCTGAGGTGGTCGACGCCAAGAACGCGCTCGCCGCCTTGTGGCAGGGAAGCAAGACCCTTCCCGAGTACGCCGCTAAGTTCAAGGAGATCATGGGCCGTACCGGCTATTCGGACGCCGACCTCCGCGACCGTTTCTACGAGCACCTCGCTAGCAACATCAAGGACCTGCTCGCTCAGACCGAGCGCAGTACCGGCACCCTCGACGACCTCATCACCGTCGCCACGGACTTTGACTTCCGTGCTCGGCAGCGCAAGGCCGAGAAGGCACGCGAACAGGGCAAGCCGTCCTCGTTCCCCCGCTTCAGCACCACCACGACCACGACCCCGACCACCCCGTTCAAAGATCCGAACGCGATGGACATTGACTCGACCCGCACCCGTGAGGCCTTCATCAAATTGATGACAGGCAAGTGCTTCGGCTGTGGGTCGACCGCCCACAACAAGCGCGACGGCAACCACGAGCGCGACATCTGCGCGTGGTGCGGAAGGACGGGCCACCGCGAGGTGGTTTGTCAGAGCAAGTACATGGGTCAGCCGAAGAAGCAGCGCGTGGCAGCAACCGAGGAGGAGGCCCCCTCGGACACCGCAGCCACCGCTACCGAAGCAACGGTGTCGGCCAGTCAGGTCGACATCATCGCCCAGCTCCTCGAAGGGCAGAGGCAGCTCGCCGCGCAGATCGAGGCGATGAAGCAGGCTTTTTAGACCGGGTGCGCGCAAAGGCTACGACGCCGACACCCGCTGGTTTACGCACGGACATCCCCTCCCCGTCTATCTATGATTCGGTCTCCTCATGTACATTCACTATACCTGAAATAGACACGACCAGTTCGCACTTCCGCATCAGTGTGAATCTCAAAGGGAGACACCGTAACGTAAACGCAGTAGCCATGATAGATTCCGGAGCCACGGGTCTATTCATCCATCAACGCTTCATCGATCAGCATCACGTTCTGATCCACCCCCTCGCGCGAGCCATCCCCCTTCACAACATCGACGGATCACGCAACCGAGCCGGGAGCATTACCCACTTCGCACGTCTGGAGCTAGGCCTCGGGTCGCACAACGAACGCACCGAGTTCCTGGTCACGGACATCGGTCCTGAGGACATCATCCTCGGACTGCCCTGGCTTCGGAAGATCAATCCGCAGATAGATTGGACGAATGGGAAGGTTGAGGTCGAAACGGACGGTCGGTCGGCGACCCCCGTGGAGGACCTCCCCCCGTTTGAGAAGATCTCGGCCAATCGGCGCCTGAGAAGGCAATGGCAGAAGCTCGGAGTTCTGGAGGAAGCCACCGAGGAACTCTGGTGCGCTGCCGGGTTCACTTACTCCACCGAGCTCGCCGCCGAGGCCCACCGCGCTAAGCCCGCGAAGACGTTCGAAGAGATGGTACCGGAGGAGTATCGCCAATACTCCAAAGTCTTCTCGGAGCAGGAGTCTGAGAGACTACCTGAGCATAAGCCGTACGATCACACCATTGATCTGAAGCCTGACGCTCCCGAGACCCTCCGGTCCAAGGTGTATCCGATGCCGGTCAATGAGCAGGCCGAGCTGGACGCCTTCCTCGAGGAGAACCTTCGCAAAGGCTACATCACTCCGTCCAAGTCCCCCATGGCCTCCCCTGTCTTCTTTGTCAAAAAGAAGGACGGCAAGCTCCGCATGGTCCAAGACTACCGAAAGTTGAACGACATCACCGTGAAAAACCGCTACCCGCTACCTCTCGCATCCGACATCATCAATCGCCTTCGCCAATCTAAGTACTTCACCAAGTTCGACGTTCGTTGGGGCTACAACAACGTACGGATCAAGGAAGGCGACGAATGAAAAGCGGCCTTCACTACCAACCGGGGCCTGTTCGAACCCCGTGTTATGTTCTTTGGACTGACCAACTCGCCTGCGACGTTCCAGGCCCTGATGAATTCCATCTTCGGGGATCTGATCGCAGCCGGGAAGGTAGCGGTGTACTTGGACGACATCCTGATCTTTAGCGCAACGCTTGACGAGCACCGCAGGGTCACCCACGAGGTACTGCGGCGGCTCCAAACCCACGATCTGTTCCTCCGGCCGGAGAAGTGCGAGTTTGACCAAACCGAGATCGAGTACCTAGGACTTGTGATCCGGCAAGGTGAAGTCAGCATGGATCCCGTCAAGATCCAGGCAGTACGCGATTGGCCCCACCCCCGCAACCTCCGCGAAGTCCGAGGCTTCATTGGCTTCGCCAACTTCTACCGTCGCTTTATCAAAGACTTCGCCAAGATCACTCGCCCCCTTCACGACCTCACTAAGAAGGATGTCCCCTGGGAATGGGGTCTTCGGCAGCGCACCACCTTCGACAAGCTCAAGGAAGCCTTCACCACCGAACCGGTGTTGGTGACCTGGGAGCCTGAGCGGCCAACCCGGGTAGAGGTAGACGCCTCCGGATACGCGACCGGTGGAGTTCTGTTGCAGAAGCTGGAAGACGGGCTGTGGCACCCCGTGGCTTTTCGGTCTGAGTCTATGACCGAGGCGGAACGGAACTACGAGATCTACGATCGGGAACTCATGGCCATCGTACGAGCCTTGGAAGACTGGCGCCACTTCCTGGAAGGATTACCCGAACCCTTCGAAATCATCACCGATCATCGCAACCTCGAACACTGGAAGACCGCCCAGAACCTTACCCGACGACAGGCCCGCTGGGCGCTCTGGCTCTCTCGCTTCGATTTCACGCTCACACACAAGCCGGGCACGGCCAACACGCAGGCCGACCCCCTGTCTCGAATCTCGGAGCTCCAAGTCAGTGATGCCGAGGACAACCGAGATCAGATCGTGCTCAAACCCGAGCGCTTTGTGGCCATTGCCGCCGCGGCGCTTCGGGTAGAGAACCCGCTGGATGGAAGGATCAGGGAGAGCAGTAGGAGGGAGGCGGAAGTCCTGAAGGGTTTGGAAGCCCTACGGAAGGACGGGCCGCGGAAGTTGACGGATGGGACGTGGGAATGGGAAGAGGAGGGTGGGCTGGTGTACTACCGTGGTCGGTTGTACATCCCGCCCGAGGAAGGACTTAGGGAGGCCATCGTCCGGCAATGCCACGATGCGCCTACGGCTGGACATCCGGGCAAGCACGGGACACTGGAGTTGGTAAGCCGGCTGTACTGGTGGCCGGGGATTAGCGGGTTTGTCGAGAAGTACGTCCTCGGGTGTGACCGGTGCCAGCGCTACAAGGCCGCCGCGCACCCCCACGCGACGCTTCAGCCCCACGAAGTACCTGAAGGACCGTGGGTCGTCATGGGCGTGGATCTCATCACGGGTCTACCCTCGTCGAAAGGGTTCAACGCCATCGCCACGTATGTCGACCTGTACAGTAAGCAAGTCCACCTCGTAGCCACCACCGACACCGTCACCGCCGAAGGGATAGGCGAACTGCACTATCAGACCATCTTCCGGCTTCACGGCATTCCCCAGAAGATTGTGTCGGACCGAGGACCCCAGTTTGCCGCACGAGTCACCAGGGCCCTGTACAAGCGCCTTGGCATCGAAAGCGGTCTCACCACGGCGTATCACCCTATGGCAAACGGGCAGACGGAGCGAGCCAATCAGGAGGTCGAGCAATACCTCCGGATCTACTGCGACAAGCGACAGGACGACTGGGCGGACCTACTTCCTACGGTGGAGTTCGTACTCAACTCGCGGGTACAGACGGCGCATGGACAGACCCCATTTGAAGTCCTATACGGCTACCGACCGGACTTCACCATCCCGGCGGGACGCCCCACGCAGATCCCATCACTCGATGCTCGGCTCACCAAACTCCGGGAAGCACGGAAGGAGGCGGAAGCGGCACTGCGCATGAGTAAAGAGCGCATGAAGCAAGCTTACGAAGACGGCAAGCGGAAAGCTCACACGTTCAAGGTCGGCGACCGGGTCTGGCTCACGGCCAAGAACATACACATCCATCAAGCCATGCCTAAGCTAGGACCCCGGCAGCTCGGTCCGTTCGAAGTCACTGAACGGATCGGAGACCTCGACTATCGCTTGGCCCTTCCCCCCGCTCTCAAGCTTCACGACGTGTTCCACGTTGACCGCCTCTCCCCATGGAGGGGGAACGAGGTGAACGGACGCTTACCACCGCCACCCGAACCCGTGGAAGTGGAAGGAGAAGAAGAATACGAAGTGGATCGGATCCTGGATAGCCGCCGCTACCGTAACCAGCTACAATACCTCGTGCGCTGGAAGGGGTACGGCGAGGGCGAGGACAGCTGGGAACCGGCATCAAACCTGACCAACGCACCGGAAAAGGTAGCCGAGTTCCACAAGCGCGCGCCCAGCGCACCTCGAAAGATCCAGGCCGTCGACTTCAAGAACCTTCCATGGCAGCCGCGGGTGACCTTCACCGACGCTGCGCCTCCGGACCGCGACTGGGAGGGCGGACGCTTCCCGGGCCGTGGGTCCATCAGGGACGATGGACAGTAGAGGGGGGGTAATGTCGTGGAGACGACTAGACGCCCTGTATTTTTCCATATTTTTCCGCATTTTTCCTGCTTTTCTACGGCCATTCTACGGTACTTAGCACGCACGGGACTTAGAGTTAGAGTAGATAGATCACGTGACTCATCACCTGACCCCTACCTGCAGGTTGAGTGCATTGTGCGCACAGACCACCCCTACGTTTGTACACGTTTGGCTCCCCTTGCTTAGTATATAAGGACCCCCTGTAGCGACCCTAGCCCTCATCTTGACCTCTTGGTCTTTGGGCTAGGTAAGCCTTGGTTTGTATTCGCTCTTATGTTCTGAATGTTAACTTGGTCTTTGGGCTAGATTCGCCGTGAGAACCTACGCTCAGGTGTTGTGAGACCTTCGTCCACCACCCCGGGAGTTAGATCGTTTTAGTTTTCTTAGTTGTGTGCAGTACCTCGTCGTGCCGGGCCTAGCTCCGCGACACCCATATTTGTGCTGCCTACTGCTGGCCCACCACTCTCATGAGACGGACTTTGCCCATGGAGCGCACATTGCAGGAGTATCAAGCACCCAAACCTCACCGCTCACAATGATGACCTACCCCCTTTGAGCGGTTGCATGCGTGCAAAAGGCATTTGTGCTCGCACAGGGCCCCACAACACTGTCAATCGCGCTCCGCACGGCCTAACAAAGCTTTTGTGTCACCGACACCCGTAATAGACCCCTAACTAAATCAAGAGCGGCCTTGCTATTGGGCGGCCACATGATTTTGTCCAGCGCACTTCTGCGCTGTTCACTAGCAATCATGAATTTGTCACGTCAGTTTCCATCCTTTCATTGCATCCAATCACAAAGACTTTCCTGCATGTGCCCACGCAGCCATTATCACACAAGCTTGCACAGTACACCGATCACACCCAACAGTCCACAGTATACTACTTGCAGCTTACCCTCGAGCTCGCCCAGAAACTTGTCCTCTCGAACGACCATGCCCCAGGACAGCTAATGCAAGGGCCACCCCTTTATTTGAAGAAGTGCATGCACGGCTGCAGCTATGCAGTCAGCGGTCGTGCAGCGCACTGCCACACTACTCACCCGCCTGGCCAAAATCGGTTGAGGCCTCCACAATCAGCTTTTGAGCGCAATCACCCACACGACAACACACTGCGGGGTAGTTTGCCAGGGGATGGGCAGTCCCCTGTTGCGCTGCTAATCGCAGGACATGCAAGCCAGGAGTAACCTGCTAAGCCATGTTGGCTTGCGGTACCGCCGACGCCTGCTGAGCCGCATTGTGGGTCGGGTTGCGCACGGCCTGAAAGCACAAGACTCCACCGCTCGAAAAGCCACAGTGCTGCCAAGTCTTTGGTGTTTTATCGCTACACACGGTCGCACAGCCCTAATTGCGCCCCTCATTGAACACATCTTCGGAGCGAACCGATCGCAATTGAAGCATCATCACAGTATACTTCTTGCCCAGGTTAATCTTTCCCATGCATCGCAAACTCACCTTCAACCACATCGCAACACCCGCGCGATGTCCACATCCTGCGCGGCCGCGCAGCGTCCTGCTGGGCCGCTCACCCGCCCAGGAGAAGCCCCTCCACCTGATCATCACATCAACACAGATTACCTAACTAGTGATACCCCTTGGGGCTCCCCAAGTCAAACTGACTTGAAATACGACATCCCCGCCACTACGAGTAATTCTACCAATATCTCTACCTCCTCCCTTAAACAGAAGGTGCCCCCTCCCGCCCGTCCCCAGTACTAAGTCCCGGCGCCTTCCCCCTCCTCCCCGGCAATGTCCGGGCGTTGATATCAGCCACAGCCCCGGCTACCTCGGAACGCCTCTCCGGCAACGTGGCCCCCGGCGCTCCCCCGCCCCCGCCCCGCCCGCCCGCGCGCCCATCACCACCAGATGCCCGTCCCCGCCGTCGGGCACGATGAGCTCGACCCCCCCCCGTCCCCGGCCCATTTCCCCGCCGTTTCCTTCGCTTCTTTTTGTATAATGCTCCGCTTAGCTAGTACTATTCAATGGTGTAGTTAGATCAGCCCAATGTCCCCGCCCACGTACTTAGACGGCAGAGGAGCGCTATCGAGATCTACCCGACTGATAACACAGATCAGCGGGGCGATAACGAGAGATACTGACACTGATAACATCTCCGGCGGAAGATGACGCCATCGCGCGCCGCGCGCGATCCCCGATCCATCGGAGTTCTCGGCAACGTCCCGCCCGCCCTCCGCCCGCTAGAGGCGAGCGCCCCGCCGTACCCCCGCCGCCCGCGCGCCGCCTAAGGGCAAGGCCGCGCGACAAGGACCGCGCCCTCGACGCGTAAGCCCCAGAGTACAGCCGTGGCATTGATACTTACATGCCATGTAGTCCACCTCTTACTTACTGAACTTCTTAGCGGGACTTCATTAGTAACTGGACTTCATCAGCAACCGGATAGTATATTTCAATCAACAACTTAAAACATAGCGGCGAGAACAGAGTACAGTTAGTAGCTAAGGGGAAAACGAGGAGAGCGAGAAGTACGAGCATACGAGAGGGTATAAGACATGATGTATGGGAGGTAAGTAAGGAGCCCGGGATCGACCACCGCGAGCACGAAGACCGTGCTGCACCGCGCGCCGCGAGCACTGCCGGTGCGCTACAGCACCGCGCGTAGCATCGCAGGGCCGTCAACACTCACCGAAGCATCGTGCACGACGACGCAAGTCGCGTGCACGGCCTACGCGGCGTTGACGGCGGCGGTCGTCGTGCCCTACGCGGTGGTGGTGGCCGTCGCGCTCTACGTGGCGTTGGCGACGGCGGCGGTCGTCGCGCTCTGCGCGGCGTTGACGGTCGTCGCGCCGGGCGCGGCGTTGACGGCGGCGGCGGTCGTCGCGCTCTGCGTGGCGTTGGCGGTCGTCGCGCTCTGCGCGGTGTTGGCGGTCGTCGTGCCGGGCGCGGCGTTGACGGCGGCGGTCGTCGCGCTCTGCGTGGCGTTGGCGTTGGTCGCTGTCGCGGGCGGCTGGGCGGTCTTCTTGGTCTTGTTGGCGGTGGTCCGCTTCCCCCGGGGCTTGCCCTTGTCGGACCGTTCCTTGCGGGCGCGCTTGGGGACGATGATGCCGTCACCGTTGGGCGCGGTGACGGCGTGGAGGAAGTTGATAGTGAGGGGGGCGTCGGCCGCGCACTTGCGGCCCCGCGGCTCGTTGGGGGTCTGCTCGCCATCCGCTGGGGCTGCCGATGAGGGAGAGGGCGCGGCCGCGGATGAGGGCGCGGGCGTGGATGAGGGCGCGGGCCGGCGCCGGCGCAGACGGAGACGCGAGCGCGGGGGTATCGGGCGTGGCGGGCGTAGAGGTGGGCGGGCCGTTAGAGGCTTCCTGGGGGGTGGTTGAGGACTCGGCGGAGGTGGTGCTGGTGGTGGTGGTTGACGACGTGTCGGCGACGACCTTGATGGTCACCCCGGGGTGTTCATCGCCCTCGTTGCCGCCGGCCCGGTGGTTCTCCAGCCAGTCCTCCCATTCGTCATTCGTAAGCTGACGGAAGTAGGTGGTACCGGTCTCGAAGGCGCGGAGGACGATGTCGAGCTCATTACGGGAGGAGAGCCTGCCCGGGGGGACGAACTTCTCGAGGGGCCACCGCTCGAGCACGACGCCGAACCGCACCGTGATGTGCTCATGGAAGTTGAGGTAGAACATCTTGGGAATGTTGGCGCGGGTGCACGCGCCCTCTGCACGCGATGTTAGGAAGAATATCATACATACGGGGCTAGTACTCACGGAGCTTCTCCATCACGAGGGCCGCCACCTTGCGCTTCAGCGAGATAAGGTTGTCCGAAGTGTTCTTCAAGCCTAGAGGAAGGAGATCAGCATGAGCGCGGGATAGAGGAGAGAATGGACGCACTATCAACGCCCGCGACGGTATACCCCTCCAGCCTGAGCGTGAGATCACCCAGGGGGATCTCGTTGATGAGCTCGAGGAACTGCTTGATGCGTTCGGAGGTGTAGAAAGCGAAGGGCGGGTTCATCTGGGTGGTGTTTGATCGGACGCCAATGAGGAGGAATTCGGTGCCGGTGCGGCCGCTGAGGTTGACGATCTGCCTCACCATCGTCAATATGATCAGTGTGAGATAGCGGGGCTTCCTCACCTCGCGACGAAGACTGGCGACGGTGGCTTGGACGTCGTTGTAAGAGTGGAGGGGGACGTTGTGGATACCGTGGTCGCGGTTCTTGCGCCGCTCGTCCAGCTCCTGCACCGCCGTCGCCCCCGCTTCCTCCTGCTCCTCCTTGGACATCTCCTTCCAACGTTTCGAGAGGTCCTTGATGACCTCGGACGACACGCGACCACGATCGCCGCGGTCGCGCTCTGTGAGCAGGTTAGCGAGCTCTCTTACATATGTATGGAGCTGTTACTCACCCGCATTGTACTTCTTCACCTCCTTGCTGACGAACCCATTCCAGAGCAATATCTTGCGGGGTTGGGCGTGGGATTTGTGGGCCGTATGCATGATGAGGCGGTAGAAGTACTCGGTGGAGTGCGAGCCGAACTCCTCCCTAAGGTTCGCAGCCAGCTGCCACATGGCCTCGCGCGCCTCGTGCAGCCTGTCCTCGAGCTTCGCCTTCTTCTCGCGACGCTTCTCGCGAAGCGCCCGCTTCTCCGCGGACGTGCGCTTCTGACGTCGCGCGCGCCGTTCTTTGTCCTCGCACGCTGTCCAAGGCATGCGCATGCGCTTTGTGGACGAGGTCTTGCGCGCGTCCTACTCAGGCGTTGCAGTACAACATCTGATTTTTTCACCATCGTGTAGGAATAGTATAGAGAGGGGAGGGGAAGGGGCTGGACTCGGGTGGGGGAGGGCGCGCGAAGGGTGCGAGGAGGCGGTATTGTTGGTAGTACTACCGCAAGTCTACGTGGCACCCTGAGAAATATACCTAGAATTTGTTTATTTGTTGTGCACAGAACAAACAGATCGAGGGAGCGAGTCACGTGCTAGATAGGCGAGAGCGAGATATGGGGCGGCAAGATCATAACATGAGCGGGGCGGGGCGGGTACACAGCAACGAGAGCATCTACATGACGGGGAAGTCCATCACATCCCACAGGTCCTTGCAGACCTTCGTGTTCCAGTTAAGGTTCAAACTCAAGTGGTGCGTGAAGGTCTCGACGTTGTCAGAATGAACGCGCACGCGGAAGATCATGAGCAGCTCATCCGCCGTGACGCTCGACTTCCGCAGCACGCGATCCGCAGTCGGACCGAAGGTGATCGCGCTCATGCGCCGGCCCGCGGCGTCCATGGTCGACGGTGGGCGCACAATGGTGCGAAGCACCTCCCCAGGACCCGCGAGCAGGAGGTTGTCCCGGAGTGCTAATGATAATGTTAGGATAGAAGAGAAGCAATGGTTCGAATACACTTACAAGTCGTCAACTCGTCCTCGACGTCCTCGTCGCGAACCTTCGAGGATTCACCCTCCTGGGAGCGGTGGTGGTGGTGGTGGTGGTGGGTATGGCTGCTGCGCGACGGCGTAGACTTGACGCGCGGGGAGGATGTAGCCACGGACGGGGACGCGGGGGCCTTCTGGGAGGAGCGCGACATCTTCATCGGCGTCGTGGGGACGCGCGCGGCCTTGGTACGGTTGGAGGGCCTGTTGTTATCGTCGTCGTAGTCCTCGTCGCGCGCATACGAGACGTCGTCGTTGTCGTCGTTGTCGTTGTCGGCGTCGGTGTGCTCGGGTTCAGGAGGGGGCGGGAGTTCTTGGCCGGGCGGGACGAGGGGCAGGTTGTAGCCCGGCTTGCTGAGCATGAAGGTGATGGCGTCGGAGATGGTCCTTGCGCCGCTCCACACTGCCTGGCCCTTGGGCTTGAACTCGGCGACGAGATGGTTGAGCTTGTCCCTATCAGATGTGATCAGTGCACCGACAACACAGACGTACTGTGCGAAGGACGTACCAGGGGAAACCGATGAAGATACCCGTCTCCGTGCCCGCGCGAATGCAGTAGATGGGGCCGGTTGACTTCAGGGAGATCTCGACGGCGATGGAATGGCGGAGCGTGTAGATCATGCGATGATTGTCGTCCGGGTCGCAGTGCTTGAAGACGTGGTAGTTGAGCTCATCGATAGCGACGGCATCCTGCTCCAAGGCGCACACCACCACAACCGGGAGCAACGGCTGGTAGTTGCCTAGAGCAGTCTGGGGAGGCCTTACAGTACGGGGGCATTGATCAATATGTATTGCGTCAGTCCGAGTAGGTGGATGAACTTCAACTTACCGGTGTTGCCTGTAGATCCCAGCCTTCTTGCCTCCGAGGCAAACATAGAACGGCCCGTCGTACGCTGGCCTCTTCGCAGCCATCGAGAGCGAGGGGCTTGAAGGAGACGAGGCGGATGACGAGATCAGAGAGGAAGGAGAGGAACGCGAGGAAGGCAAACTGGGAGGAGGATCGTGGGGGTTGAGTTTGAGTTGCATGTCGAGGTAGGCGCGCACGAACGCACTCGCGCCGCACATGCACATTCCACCATCAGGCTGCCCACACGCCCCCGAACATGCGTTTCCCTCACTCTACACCCCGCTTTCACAGATGCGACGTCTAGAATATATTTCCATCACACGCGTTGTCCATTTTATGACAGTTCTTTGTATTTACATCACCTCTGAGTATCAGATGACTGCGATATGGTGTGAACAGGAAGTGTCCTACAACCATGCCCGCGCGAACGAGGCGAGCACATGCCCACTTCTTCCATCACACCTACGACGCTTCTAATTCCTTTACTACGAATTTACCTAAACGTCGTGCCATTTCCCAGCTGTGCGAGAGTGAACTGTATGAATGTATCATGTCATTCTCAGAAGCAAGGTGTAAGTGCATGATTCTGGTGACATTGACACTGTCGTGCTACATGATATGACTACTCTACCTCGTGATGTCTGCAAGATACTCCATAATCGCGTAAACCTCCCCTCCTGCATCGTCATCCTCGATCGGGTCGAGGGCCGTCTGTTCGTCGTCTCGGACGTCCTCCGCCACGATCAGATTCTTGAGTTGAGACGGGCGGACGAGAGCGGGGAGGGGGGCGCCTTCCCGGTTACCTGGAGTAGGCGTGCCCGTGAAGCCCTTGAGGCCGTACAAGCGCTGAATGTACGCCATGTTCCGCGCGCTCGCGCCTCGCCGATGGCGGACATAGTCCTGCATCGCGCCATGAAGCGGATCCTTGCGCTTCTCGAGATCCTCGAGCACCGCGGTGAACAGCAACTCCTCGTCGCGAATCGCCGTGTGGAGCCTCCGAATCTCGCGGTTGACGTTCGTGAGCTCTTCCCGCGCTCGCTCGATGCGCTGCGCGTCACGCATGGTCGTACGCATGAGCGGCTCCGCCCAAGGCTTGTCGCGAAGGTCGTTCTTCGTGTCGCGCAAGAGCGCGAACTCTTCCAGAAACGCGTAGTGGGACGCTTTCGACCAGTCCAACGTCTCGCGAGGAGGTTCGAGAGCGCGCGCCGCTTCGTTGTACGCGTTGACGGCGTTCCGAATAGCCTTGCAGCGGGTTTGCAAGCTCTTCGCGATGTAGGTGCGAGCCTTGTACCCTGAGGATCGACGTCACCGTCAATGAAATCTCAATTGCGGGGAAGGGGTGATCGGGGATCGGAGCGCTTACCGGTCCACGAGAGATTGAGTTTCTGGAGCTCGAATAGCCGTAGTATCACGAGGCGCTGGAGTCGTCCGAGTGTGCGGTGGTACCTCCGCTCGGCAATGTACTTCACGACCTCGCAATACTGGCTGTCGCCTGGTTGCCAGCGTGGGCCTATATCGAGGCCGACTTCCATGGCATTGACCTCGGCGGTGAGTCGATCGACGCGTTCGCGTAGGGTCCGGCGACGTGTTTCTAGCTTGCGAGTGGCGGAAAGATCGGCGGCATAGTCGGTGGCCCCCCGCACCGGCTCCATGAAAGTGAGAGCCGGGCCTCCGGTGGCTGCGCGATCGTAGAATCTCCGAGAGACGTCCTGGAGCTCATCGCTACCAAGAATAGCAAATCAGATCAATGAATCCATCAGATCGTCAGGCACTCACGAAGTCTTTCTCAGCTCTTGAAGGGCCTCGACGTACGCCACGAGGTGGATGTTCTTGGGATCCTCGTCTTGCAGGTTCGCAAAGTACTTGCGCTCCTCCGACGCGTACTTTTGAAGGTCGGAGTATTCGATACGGAGCGTCTTCAAGGAGGCCTCGACGTTGGGGGTCTTCGTCTCGATGATCTTGAGCGCCTGCACGTAGTTGTTGTAGAGCATAAGGCCGAGGTTACCGTACTTCTCGGCATCGCGTTGATGGAAGAAGAGGTCGATCAAAACGTGCCGGCGATACGGGGACGCGTAGCGCGTGACCGGCGCGAGCTCGTTGGAGTCGCCGAACACCCGTTCGAGGGTCTCCATATCCTCTGTACCCACTCCCGGGATGGAGTTGGGATGGAATTTGACCTGACAAGTGTACGCGTGTGAGTAGCCATGAAAAGCGTTCACGCCGAAGCGCGATCCAGAGGCTGCAAACGGCGCCGCGAGGCTGCTGTGCTGCACGGTTGTGTGGAAGGTGCAGCCGATATCGTAGCCGAGCATGTTCTTGCCACCAATCGTGTCCAAGATCTTGGCTACGATCGCGAGGGGGTACTTCGCCCTATCAAACGTCATCAGTAAGGCGCAACCAGGGGACGCGAAGTACTTACAATTCTCCACTGCGCACCATATCCACCAGCCACAGGATGAGGCCGTGCCGACAGCAGCAGGCAAAGATTCCCGTCTCATCGAAGATACCCCACATCCGTTTGTTGGAATCGGCAGACGCAGCCTTCCAGTGGGAGGCGCACGCGGTAGCGTTCTCGTTGGCCCCATCAGTCGGATCACCTTCCGCCGTGTCACCGCCGGGCTGCGGTGGCTCCTCGGCATCGGAGGCCTCGTCGCGCCCATCCGAGCCGTCTGGGAGATCGGGCTTGCTCTGCGCCTGGCGTGCCTTGACTTCATTGGCGAACCGCGCAACGTAGCTGCGGGGCAGGTAGTAATCGCTGTCGAAGGTACGCCGGTCGCCGGCGTTCTGCCGCGCGAGTCGCTTGAGGCTGTTGTTGCCGTCCATGCAAAGGATACGATCGAAAACTGCGGGTTCTTCGTCTGTGAGCTGAAGGATTTGTTAATACGCGTCGCGAGTGTCATCGCGGCCCAGCTCACCTTGTACGCGCAGGGCGGACATGCATTCACGGCCCTCCAATCCGGCGAATCACGGCCGAGCTCTGCCATCACCGTGCGATTGACGTCACGCAAGATCGTCAAGTAGATATCGAAGGCGTCGGCGATAAGCGTGCGGAGGTACCGGCGGTAAGGAATCTAGATCATCGGCTCTGTTAGCGCAGGTGCCCGGCGTCCCCACGACCACGGGCCGACATACAAGATACATGTAACAGAGAAGCTTGGTAAAGGCCTCCGTACTGAACGAGGCCTTGAACAGGCGAATGCAGCGAAAGAGCTCCAGCGTGTTCAGCGAGATCGCGAGCGAGGGATTGATCGGCGAGGAGCCTAGGTACCCGTGGAGAACCAGAGCCTGGCTGACCGTTTGATCCGTGCTGCGTTTGATGTACGCCGTGCGTTTCTTGGTGTAGATGTCCACAACGTCGATGTCGAAATCAAAAGACTCGGCTGCGGGTGCCTCTTTAGCGCGGCCCGCCCCCGGTGGTGGTGGCGGTGGCGGCGGCGGCGGCTGTGAGGTCTCGGCGCTGCTCGCCTCGGTTGTGGGTGGCGGGGGTGGCGGCTGCGGCTGCGGCGGCTGCTGTGGGTTTTCGGAGCTGCTCGCCTCGGCTGGGGGTGGTGGTGGCGGCGGCGGCGGCTGCGGCGGCTGCTGTGGGTTTTCGGAGCTGCTCGCCTCGGGCGAGTTGGTGGTAGTTTTGTCCCCGTATTTCCACTGCAGATACGCCCGGACGAGTTGAGGGATTTGAAGCCGCCAGTTCGCATCGAGATTCATCATCCGGCTCCCCCAAGTGCGCTCGTCCCGCGTGCGACGATATGGGGTGCTGTGCAGTGTAGATCGTCAATAATGACTTTGAATATAGGCGTGGGTGTGCCTTACCGCTCCCGGAGGATGTCCCGGATCGCGTGGCTGATGGCGGCAACATCTTGATCCTCAGGCACGTCCTCCCACTCCCCATCATCGGGCTCGGGTGTGCCGCCAGTGAGAACCTCTTGCACTTCATGTTCGACGGTTTGTGGGGGCTCCTCTCCCCGAAGTTCTGCCAAGCCGCGCCGTGCTTCGGAACCCATGTCTGGACACACATTATTAGTATGCCGGTTAAAAGGGCGTACAATACCACTAACTGCGTTTCAAAGCCTCGAGCCTCTCGGCCGTCTTGCGCCGCTCCTCCTCGAGCGCCTTCGGCCCGTACCGCTTCTCGACTATTCTCCGGAGAACAGGCGGCGTGTTCGCCTGTGCCGCTCCCTGGAGGGCGGGTCCGGAGATGTGTACCGAGCGCGAGATCCCTCCTCGTTTTGCGGGCATACTGAACGGTCGTCGAGAAACTCAGAGTAGCGTCCCACTTATACACGCCGACTATAGCTAATATATACAGGACTGAGGGTGAGGGCGCTGTTCACAAAACATGCATATCACAACATGTAGTACACGCCCCAGGGCGGAGCGCCATCGCTTGCAGAGATCCGATCGTGATGCTCACCTGTGAGATTTCTGTGATGCTTCACCCATCAGTGATGGTGCTCGCGTCTGCCAGGAAGACGCAGTGTCCTGCGTGCTGAACGCGTCGTTCTTCGCGGCCCCGCCCCATCGCATTGAGGGTGTTGGCATACTACTGGGTGCGCCCTCGTCACGTACATGGCGGGCGGGTAGGCGCGATGGCGGGAGGGCGGTAGGCGGGCACACACTGCCGCCGGCGTGGTGGCGCGAGGTACAATTGATTAGTGAATCTTGAATCAGCGGCCTGATGGAAAGGCTCGTTGCCGGTGCCCAGGCGCTGGGGGCTTCGGGGGATTGCCACGACATGAGGCAGTACACGCTGCTTGAGCGGCTCGGGGAGAGTGGGGGCAGCAGAGGCTCGCGCGTCGAGGGCATTGTCCTTGTCGCAGTGCTGTGCTTGGACGGCGGGCGGCGGGGGCGCAGGAGGATGTCAGGCGGAGGGAAGGCGGAGGGCGGGCGGAGGGCGGGCGGGACGTTGCCGAGAACTCCGATGGATCGGGGATCGCGCGCGGCGCGCGATGGCGTCATCTCCTGCCAGAGATGTTATCAGTGTCAGTATCTCTCGTTATCGCCCCGCTGATCTGTGTTATCAGTCGGGTAGATCTCGATAGCGCTCCTCTGCCGTCTAAGTACGTGGGCGGGGACATTGGGCTGATCTAACTACACCATTGAATAGTACTAGCTAAGCGGAACATATTACAAAAAGAAGCGAAGGAAACGGCGGGGAAATGGGCCGGGGACGGGGGGGCGTCGAGCTCATCGTGCCCGACGGCGGGGACGGGCGTCTGGTGGTGATGGGCGCGCGGGCGGGCGGGGCGGGGGCGGGGGAGCGCCGGGGGCCACGTTGCCGGAGAGGCGTTCCGAGGTAGCCGGGGCTGTGGCTGATATCAACGCCCGGACATTGCCGGGGAGGAGGGGGAAGGCGCCGGGACTTAGTACTGGGGACGGGCGGGAGGGGGCACCTTCTGTTTAAGGGAGGAGGTAGAGATATTGGTAGAATTACTCGTAGTGGCGGGGATGTCGTATTTCAAGTCAGTTTGACTTGGGGAGCCCCAAGGGGTATCACTAGTTAGGTAATCTGTGTTGATGTGATGATCAGGTGAGCCCCTCGCACCTTTCACAGGCTGACTACTGCGGGCGGCCGCGCAGCTCGCTGCCTCACCGCGCAGTAGCCCTCCGCAATGCGTCTATCTCATCGCACGCGGGCGCACAGCTTGCTGCTGCACCGCTTGCCGGCCAGACCAACCTCTACCATGAGCATCCTGCGTGCGATCGATCAGCACGCTGCGGCACCGCTCACTCACCGGTCAGAAACATGCTCAGCTCCTCCTACCTGCATCGTCGCACGCGTTCATGGAGACTGCTGCTCGTCAGCGCTCCCATCGCCCAAAGGGTGCACATTGGACCAGTGCGGAGTGAAACCTCCTCATCTCCTCACTTAGCTCACTATCGCACCGCACATCATCAGCCACAAAGCGTCAACAGCAGCCAGTTGCGGCAACGTTATATCGCTACACATCCCTAATCGCACTCCTCTTTGAACGTAGCTTCGGAGCGCACCGATCGCACTCCCCATTGAACACACCTGCAGAGTGCACCGATCGGACCTTAAGCAATGCCACAAACTGACCTTTCATTACATCGCAACACCCGTGCGATGACCACATCGTGCACGGGGCTGCGACCGGCGACACAGCTCGCTGCCACACCGCGTACAAGCCCTCAGAAACACATACATTTACCTCATCGCATGCTGCCACACACCCCTCGTCGCACGCGGGCGCGCAGCTCGCTGCTACACCGCTCACCGGTCAGACCAAACCCCTACCATGAGCATCCTGCGTGCGATCAAGCAGCGCCCTGCAGCACCGCTCACTCACCGGTCAGAAACGTGCTCAACTCCTCCCAGCTCCCTTGTCACATGCGTTCATGCGGCCTGCTGCTCGTCGGCACCCCCATCACCCAAAGGGTGCACATTGGACCAGTGCGAAGTGAAACCTCCTCATCTCCGTTGGGGATAAGGAAGTCTCACTTCGCACTTGGCCCCACCCATCCCTCGCTCACCTCATGCGCGCTAGCTCCTATCCTGCTCAGCACACACGATCGCAGAGGAGGGTATCCTTCACCCTGATCAGCAGGGGCAGCAGTGTGCACGTCGAGCCGTGGAGCGGTACCCTTCGAGCTTTCGACGGTCAAGGGAGGTCCGCAGGGAGGACTGGAAGGGGTGTGGGTGCGGCTCAACAGCAACAGCTCGCCCTATTTATCCTGTTTCTCTAGGCGCGCAATTGCAAATAGCACAGCCGTTCCCACACCGATCGCTCCGCTGACCGGCATCGCTTGCCGGAGCATACCCATGAGCTCCTCATCTTCCTTGTTTGATTCTCACACTCTGGCATCCGGTCGAGATGGCCCAATCGCGTTTTGCGATTCTCGTTATAATCTCCCCCGATCAGGAAGCACAATTAACATGTCGTATCCACTCTCGAAGCCCACACCGGCTTCCGTGATAGGGTCAAGTGCAGATGAGTGATCACCGGCCGCATTTGCAGACGGCTATCCCACATCACTTCATCACAGGATCTGGGTTCCTTTGAGGGTCTCGTTTCCTTTGGGATCAAACTCTGAGAATTCGAAGCCTCCTGCCGTGGGTGCTAACGTGTTCCCACAAGGGCGTCTTCCGCTTGCACACGCCCAATACACGTGGAGCGGCGCGCGCAATGACACTAATGTACACAACACCAGCGGCTTCATGACAGAAGCGATATCGTGGCTATTACTGCGAAGCGGTGCAGCAGTGGCCTGCCGCACCGCGTCCCCCCTGCCATTCCTCCCAGCTGTGCCGAAAAATGCAATCTGCGGTCGAGCAGGTCACTGCACCAGCGCGCAAAAGCACTAGCTGCACCTTGAAGCGCACCGACCGCTTTTTACTGATTATCCAGGCCTAATACACTGAACAGTCCAATTTGCGGGCGAGCAGGTCGCTGCACCGGCGTGCAGCGCCATCAGTCCACACTCATCGAGCGCTACACGATCTCGACCTCTTTCGGCAATAAAGGTGCCCTCCCAGTGCGCTTGCACTCGGTGGTGTTGCTATGGACCGTGCGCACACTGCGGGATACCTCCTTCCCTTTTGCATTCTCTCCTTTTACATGCCGCCTCTTCTCCCGCCCCACCCCTTGATACGTTACGACGGTCACGTCCTCTAACCCCCGCTTGGCGGGCATCGCGCCGCCTACACCCCCCTGTGTCGCTCGTCACTCCGTTCGTTATAACGACCTCTCTTGGGCACTCTCCGCTGTGGCCCTCCCAGCATGGCCGGCGCACTTCCTTCCCGCCCACACCCTCCGGGTACGCTCTCCACTACCGAAGAGAACGCCCTCATCCGAGACCACCCGCTGCACTGTCTCTCACATCCCTCCGCCCGCAGTCTTTACACGATTCAGGGTACGTGTTCACTGCGCCCGCCCAGTTTTGGTATTGGACACGTGCACCAGTGTCTACAAACGAGTGGCTGCTTCCTCAAAGGATCTCCCCCGGCTCCATGTGAGTGCACACACTCACAGCTAGACATTGACTCAACGGACAGCAGCTGCGGCTATTTCGACCCGCAGAACGTGGCGCTTGCCGACCACGAGACCTCGTACATGATAGTCGACGACATTCGCATCTTTTTGGGAACCAGAAACGTCGGGACGTATCTTCTACCTCTCCATCGCACATCTGACGCGCGCTTTAGATTTACGTCGCAGGAACGCGCCTCGAACACTGGTCGCTCACGCACGTGGCTGACGCGCACACTGCCTGCGGGGCCACGCGAAACATCACCCACACCTTCCGGGGCATGGAGGTCGTGCAGGTCAACCGCCCGCAGAGGCCCCCGCTCATTGTCTCTGCCCTTCATCTCACTCAGTCTGCGCACATCATCCCATTCCAGAGCGAGGTCCTCAGCCTGCAACCGCTCTTTCGTCCTGCGCACTTTTGGCGCGACAAGGTCGCCGTCACGGTCAACGCAGAGAACAAGGTCCTCGTTGCCCGCGTACGTCTCCACAACCACCTGCACCCAAGGGAATCGCTCACTCTTCGTTGCAGAGCCCGCCCGTCATCTGCCGTTTAGGGCGCGATTGCACGTATCGCCGGCGCTATTCACCCTGCCATCAGCGCGAGGGCCTCGTGCGATGGTGCGACAACTGCTCCCTCTGGTTCCATACGCGCTGCATGCGGCCTGCCCCCTCCCCGATCGATTCGCCCGCCCGTCCGAGCTGGTGGGACTTTGTCCCCACGGACCCCGATCAGCAACTCTGGGCAAGCGTTCTTCGCCTTCCGATCGAGCGCAGGCCCTATACCCCACCCCTTCGTCCGGCAAGCTTGGGCGAGTCGGGGTCCGCCCAAGCAGGGACATTTCCCCGCTCCTACGAGCTCCTCATCGACCACGTCCGTGAGACCCACGAGCTGGATGGGGTGCCGCAGGACGCTCGGGAGTACTTGAATCAGCACCTCTACAGCCTGCTCAACGAGGCTGAGCAGACCGACGTCTACCACCCCTCCGCATTCGCAGACGGGAGCGTTGAGCCCATGGTCGCGCTCGAGGGCGCGATCGCAGCGCATGCTGCTCGGCCCCGCTGGTTCCAGTGCCCCTCTTGTGAACAGAGCATCTGATCGCCACGCCCTTCCCCTTGCTGTCGTCCTCCATAAACAAATCCCTTTCTCGAGTGCTCCGTCTGTACACCTTGTATCGCACGTACTCTGCGCGCGCCATGCTTGCGACCTCCTTCTGTGGCTCGCTGTTTCAGTAGACAAGCGTTCCGCCGTTTGCTGTATGCAATCGCACCCGTCTACGTGTGAACCACTGGCAATTCACCTGACATCACCACACTCTGGCCTAGTGCTCACCGCCGCGCCCGCCGTGCGATCCCCTCTCCCAGCGTAAAAAGTATCGGATTGCCATCGGCGTGCTTCCCCCTTGCGGCTGAGCAGACGGCTGCCCGACCGCACGGCCCCCGGTCCCTGTTCCCGCCCTTGCGGACTCGCAGCGGCCTGCTCGGCCGCATTTGCACCCTGTCTACGGCACCTTTTCCGCCGTGCCGTCCTCCCAAGACGCTTCTTTCTGACGTTACCGAGCGCGCGCCCCCGGAGGGTTGCGCGCCCAGCATAGCGTGCTTCTCGCAGCAATCCGCACACGGCAAGCGCCGTCTGTGCCCCTTTTTTTGCCCAAGACACCGCGCGCTGCGGCTTCGCTGACTGGGAAACTCCGTGCGCACCCCGCGATTCAGCCCTGCAATTCCTCCGCTGCGTGCCGTCACCAGTAGTTGCCAATCCTGTAATACAATCAGCCATAGTTGTGGTAATAGTACTGTGTATTCTATGAACACTACTAGTACAATATACAAACAGCCCACAAGTACCACAAGCACTGTCACAAGCCTTGTAATATCGGCTCTAGGGGCATGGCTTGTATATAGTATTGTATAACCGTACCAGGGCACCCTCTTGGGGTTGTAGAACTTCTGCTGCGCCACTGCGGCCTTGTACTACCCTACCGCGACCGGTCCCGGCCTGTCAAACACCAGTGCTCCTTGTAAAACCTTTCCAGGCACTCGCCGTGGGTTCCCGGCATTGTAAATACGCCTCCGCCGTTGTAGAACGTCCGTGATGTGTCCGCCGGGTCCTCCGCACTTGTAGAACGTCCCGGACTCTGTAAAACACGCTCAAAAACGCACTCATGACCTCCGAGCTTGTAAAACGACACTACACATTGTAGTTACGGTTTGAGAACGCCCACGGCGTTCCCCGCTCTTGTATATACTCTCCTCGTATTGTATAACTCGCCCGAGCGCGCGCGCGGCCGTCCCGCGGTTGTAGTACGCGCCCTCCACTTGTACAACCCGCCCGGGCGCGCGCGCGGCCGTCCCGCGGTTGTAGTATCTGCCTTTTACTTGTAGAACCCGCCCGCGCGAGCGCGCGGCCGTCCCGCGGTTGTAGTATCTGCCTTTTACTTGTAGAACCCGCCCACGCGAGCGCGCGGCCGTCCCGCGGTTGTAGTACGCGCCCTCCACTTGTAGAACCCGCCCACGCGAGCGCGCGGCCATTCCGGGCTTGTAGATCGCGCTCTCAACTTGTACAACCCGCTTTGGCGAGCGCGCGACCGTTCCTAGCTTGTGGTACGCGCCCCTGTGATTTGTAGAACGTCCGCGGCGCGCTCGCGGCCGTTCCGCGCTTGTAGTACATACCCTCAGCTTGTAGAACGTCCGCCCCGCGCTCCCGACGTTCCTCGGGCGTGTAGATCGCGTCTTGACTTGTGAAACCCGGTTGAGCACGCCCACCGCCGTTGTACATCGAGTCCCACGGTTGTAGAACTCGCCCAAGCGGGCAGCGCTCGTATCCAGCGCCTCCGGGTTTCTCTATCCGCTCTCGACGTTGTAGAACGTTCTTGAGGCGCATGCAGCGTCCCCCGCAGGTGTACCTTGGGTCCTGGAGTGGTAGAACTCGCCCAAGCGCGCACCGCGTGTTCCAGACGTTGTAGACACTTCCCCCACATTGCAGAATGCCTGTTGGGGGCGTGCAGCGTTCCCGTGCTTGTATATCCCCTCCCAACGTTGTAGAACGCGCCTGTGGACGTGCCGCGCGTTCTCGGCGTTGTAGATACATTCCCAAACTTGTAGAACCCGTATACGCGTGCGCTGCGCGTGCCTAGTACGGTAAATAGACCCAAGGACGTTGTGAAACGTCCGTGAAGCGGGTGCGCCGTCCCCGGCGGCCATATAACTCGTCCAACCCTACGGTGCGTGCCCCCTCAGTCGTATGCAATATCGCCAGCTGTCGTGAAATGTGCTAAGCCATGCACTGCATCGAACAACTAACCAGTGCTTCCCCGCCGCTCGCGCGCGGCAGCTCCATAGCACATGCGCGCTGTACCCGCGCGTGCTGTGGAAGCAGCATCCATGGAGCCTATGATTGAGGAGGACTCGGAGCAGCCCCGGCGCGCAGCGGTTAGTACATCATTAGCCTTGGCCGCCATACGACACCGTCAGTCAAGCTGCAAGTCGAGGCCACCACAGAGTAGGTTCCCACGAATACAAAGGGCTACTTAGACCAAACTTAGACGTAGAACGGCTGGGCGCTTAGAGAGTCCTAGCTGGACATAGTGTTTTTGTGAATGAGCACTCGAGACCTATTTCAGGGCATATATAAAGGGGTGTTATAGAACGGTTATAAGGGGTTTCTGATCCAGGGAAAGCCCGGGACGCACCCGATAATTGGAGGTCACCAAAGACTTACGCTTTCCCCGGCGCTAATTCCTGGACCTAATCCGGTCGGGTCGCGCGCCGACACATTGTTGAACGCGTGCGTCTTCCCTTGAATGTTATATGGACCTACGCGCACATCACCGAATAGACGACACTATCAAGTGCTCCAGTGCGAGCGGGCAATTAAGAAAGCACCCGCAAATGCTACAGTAATAAAGAGCACGCGCGTGCGAGTCTTAGCAACGCGCGCAGGCAGTTACCAGGAGCGCGCGCGATGACTGCGCGACCTCGCGCGCCGCAGAATTAGTGAACATTGCGCGCTCGTCATACACACAGAATACAAAGGTAAATGAATGATACCAGCGTATGCACACTAAGAGTCCCCCTCTCCATCGCTGTCATCGTCCGTACTCGAATCATCCGCGAGAAGCTCTTGCAGAGAACCACCCTCGCGTGCTGCGGGCTTGAAGAACTCGCGTGGGCGATACTTGCGTGCCAGGGACTCGTAAGGGGCTAGCCAGGGGGGGAGCGGTGTGCCGGTGTGTTTCATGAAGCTCACCCAGTAGGAAGCGCACCTGCGCGCGATTCCTTCCCAGACAGCTGCCTGTTTCTCAGCATACGCGGTGAGTCCCCGCTGAAGAGGCTCAGACACGGAGTCCTGTCTCCGCGCGCGCTGCTCGCGCCACCACGCCGCCTTCCAGTCACAGTATGCGATGATGCGCCGCATCTCCTCCAGCAGAAGCTCCTCTTCTTCGGCCCAACGCTCAGCGCGCGCCTTCGCGCGAGCCCACTCCACCCTCATGCTCGCTGTGAATTCCTCCGCACTTGCTGGCGATGCGTACTCCGCAGCGCGGGCGGTCGAGGTGGAGCTTAACCAAATCCAGCTCACCTCGTACCGGCCTTCACTGTGAGACTCCTCTTCCCTACGCGGTCCGCGCAGGTCGGCGTCCAGAAGGATGCGATATGTCGCGGTCCATGCGCCGGTAGGATCGAGAGTGAGCATCGCGGACCGTGCGGCTCGATAGCGCTCTGTAGCTCGCTTGACCTTCGTGTCGAAGCGCGCGTAGAGGCTTCGAAATCTTCCGGTCGTGCGCTGACCTTCTCCATGTACATTGCGACGGGTGTAGTCGGATATGCTGGCTAACACTCGACGGAGGTGGCGGATGTCTTGCAAGGTATCCGAGAGTTGTGCCAAACGTAGGCGCCGCTCTTTGTTGACTAGACCTGACAGGACCTCGGAGGATCGGACGGCCACAGGGAGAGATGAGGGGAGGAGAAGGGGTATATGCTCGGCGTGCTGCAAAGCCGGGCTGGACGACGTCGATGAGGCGGCTGTGAACTCCGCGCGGAGAGCGCCGACCATAGGCATGTGGATATCCTGGATCGCCTGCCACAGCTCGATCCGGCGACGAAGAACCGTTCGCTTCTCCTGTTGTGTCGTCATAGCTGTCAGACTGGTTCCATCCGCGGCGCGCACCCGCAGCGCACGCCTGTTGTTGATGAACAGAGATTAGTCGCTGCATCCCCGACGGGCAACGAAAACCAAAACTCACTGTTGATCCTCTAGCTCCAGGCCTACCTGTAGGAAAACACCGGGAGTGACTTCGTGGGGCGGCAGCCTCCCCTGGACGGATTCCGCGGCATCCTCCAGCGCGATTTCGTGCTTGACAGCGGCCAGCGAAGACGTACCTGTGCGCATGGAAGAAGGTTAGCCACCATCTTGATAATCGGCCGCCCACCTACCAGTTTGGGGCTCCTCGTACGGATCAGGCTTTGTATGATCAGCGTTCCATTGGACAACCATTCCTTCCCACGCCCTGACAACGTCCGAATCGAACGTGTCTGAGTATTCTCGGAAGACTTGCCCCTGCGCAATTCGCATGGCACGCGCTTCTTCCAAGTCCCGTAGAAGTTTTGGCCCTATCCCGCAGCGAGTCAGTGAGAGCGGGTCGCACGTCAGGGCTCCTGGCGTACCGAAAGCGACGATTTTCGCCCAGTTCCACGACCCCCAGTGATCGTTCATCAGCTCTTGACGCATACTGAGACTCATCTCTCGTGCGCTGAGAGCGAGCGGGTTCATCGAACCCCATTGCGATTCGATGCCTTCTCCGTAGGTTCGGCCGACGTGCGGGAGGTAATTGAACGAGAATCTGGAGTGGCCTGGTCCGTGGACTCGGATGTGTTCTTTTGGAATGCCGAACCGAACCTCCGGGACGCGTGACGCGGGGATACGCATATCCGGAGGAAAGTTCTCCATGCGTGCCCAGAGATGGCGGTACCACTGACATACGATGTCATACGAGATCATCAGAGCCAGAAGTACCGCCCTGACCGTGGAGAAGAACAGGTAATCCATATTCGCCTGCCTGAAGTCACGTCAGCCGCAAATTCTGAGCGGGGAAGGGTGGCTGAGTATCACCTCTCCCCGAGCTGGAGATCGCCCGTTCCATTGGGTCGGACCAGCGCGTGACGCGCACAGAGAACCGCGCCCACCCCTGAGGCGATGTAGCCCTCCTTCCGGATACTGGCCTTGATGATGGCGTTGTGTTCGGCCGAGCAAGTGTTCTCCTACGGATCGGCGTCAAAGATCTGTCACTATGCGACTGACACGGCCCAACGAGTGCGTACCTCTTGCTTATCACCGCTACGGGCCTTGATATGTGCCTGATACCCCGCTTCCTCGACATAGTAGGACCATCCCGGGCCTAGCTGGATCTCGTCGAAGCCACGGTCCTTGCACCGAGCGCAAAAATTGGCATCCATCATTAAAAACAACGTGTACAACCATCTGACAAGTTGACTCGTCAATCGCTGCGAAATGGCGGTGGGTTTGGACTTACTTCACATGGGCTGGCGCGTTCTGCCAGTTCTCCGGAAGGTTCTTGCCCGGATGAGGACACGCGGGACACTCGAGTGCGAGTGAACCATGTTCGGTTGCAGTGACGCCGCCCGGATCGTGCGCCCGTCCGAAGCGCTTGAGAGCGACCAAGTGACGCCATAGGCGCATAACATGAGATACTTCTTTATACCGAGCCTGCGGGTCGGACAAGGTGTCAGTGGGCGGGAATGTACTATCGGTACTAGAGAGTTGGGAACTTACCGAGACGTCGTCACCTCCCGAGTTATCCGTGAGCCTCTCTATAGTTCTCCAAAGGTCGTACAGGTTGGCTTTGCTTTGTAAGTTGAGCTCGTGCAGAGTCTCCAGAAGACCGAAGGTGAACGCCGTTGCGGGGCGTTGCGTCGTTGCTGGGAACCATCCTACCCGCAGGAGTTGGCACCAATCTGGCGTGAGATTATGCTCCTTGTCCAGACACTCGCAGAACCGAATCGCGACCGTCTGTACACCGTGAATGTCGGCGACTACCATTCGCCGGATATTCTTAGCTCTATGTGGACATTCCCCTGAGGAATGCCCGAGCTGGACTTCAAGGCCGAGCTCGCGCAGAGTTGTGCGCGCGAATCTCTTGCCGTTCCATTCCTAAGACAAGGGGATCAGAGCTCAGACTGACAATGTAGGGAGAACGCATACCTCGGGCCTGTGGAGCGGAAGTGCGGTGTGCACCTCGAGCAGGCACCCCTTGCAGAGGAGGGGGCGTCGATGGCAGTCCTGACAACGCATTGTTGCTCCTGCGTTCTGGCACCTCTCGCAGGGAACCGCAGAGCCATCCTCGCCAGAGTCAATGTCCGCTTCGCAGCCTTCGTAACGCAGGAGCTCGTCCAGAAAGCTCGACCGCAAAGGCAGCCACTCCCGTACTTTAGCCTGATGAGTAACAGAGACTATCAGAATTTCTAGAAGCAGCATTTTGGGAACGAGAGCAAACGCAGGACATACCGCTGCGCGAAGATCGTGCCGAACTCGTTTCTTCTTGAGGACCTCTTCTTGCTCCTGTTGGTCTTCAAGTGCTTCAGCCTCGGCTACCGGAAGGGATTCCATCACAGAAGCGAGAGCAGCATCTGTGTCATCGTTCGATGCGCCTTCCGAGGCAGCTGTAGCCGCGTAGGCCCTCCGGGTCGAACCCGCTTGACCTCGAGCGAACACCCATTCTGCCGGGTTGGTTGCGACATCCTTGGTCCGAGTTTGCTGGCGCAGCCGTCGGCCGTCTGAAGACGGCATGACATTCGTGCTTTGTACATTAACGGCGTCAGGGCGAGCGGTGGGGTTCGAGAGCAGCGCGCCAGGTCGAGCATTCACATCGGAGGCCGGCACCGTGCTGCTACCAGCCCCGCGGCTTGCGACAGTACCAGCATCGTTGCGGGGCTCTATGACTTTGAAGCGCGCCCGTTTCGATGGCTTTTTTGAAGGA
>PUDQ02000081.1:0-244696 GCA_002964805.2 Trametes villosa | reverse complement strand
AGCGTCTTCTCGCGTTCGGAGACATCGACGCTCAGGGTCTTTGCGGTCGCAGGCCCGGTCGCGTTGGTAGGGAAAGGAGACATGTCGACCTCGCAGACCGTGCCCGGGGCGGGGAGCGTGCCGTTGCCGAAGTACGCGCGCAGAGCCTCGGCCGTGCAAATTGAGGGCAGCGCGAGCGAAGTGTGCTGCAGGAAGGGGTAAGAAATGACCGGGCACATCAAGACCTGCCTACGTACCCCAGGGCCGTTCTGGATGAGCAGGCCTCCGGACGCGTTGCCTTGCCTCTCCAGTGCGAGCTTTCCACTCCGAAGAGGGGTAGCAGGGTCGAGCTATACATTATCATGCCATTAGCCCAGATAACCGGCCGCAGATCTCGAATGCACGCACCGTATTACTGATTATGAGCATCGGGTTCTTCAGGGTCTGGTTGAAGGGCCCCGCGAATCGCTCTGGGGGCGTCACCGGCCAGAACTGGCACCCGCCGTCCGGCTCGGAGATCACCACCGACAGCGAGAAGCGCGAGACGTGCTCGAGGGTGTACAGCTGCTCGTCGATGACATCCGCGGGCGCGGGCGGCTTGATCGGCTTCTCGTCGTTGCAGGAGACGGCGGAGCGCTCGAGGTCTACCAGGTCCTTAGTGTTGACGGCGTTGAGCATTGCCGTGCCGTCACCGGCGATGGCTTGCGCGATGACTTGCGAGGCATCTGGCCAGGACGAGGGCGAGATGAGTGATCCCATGAGGAACTCTACAGTCGGCTATGAGTGAGCAACGGAGGGAAGATCAGCTGTGATGAGTTGACTTACGACGTGCGCGACCGCTGGTCAGGATCCCGGGTGCAGTCGCGTTAGGAACGGCAAGAGGTGACGAATAGAGCTGGTTCACGAAGTCCTCTACTCGCGCTAGGACCTCCGCGCCGGTTTCGTTGCCTTTCGTCAACGGACATTGTGTAGGACCGGCCTGAGGAAAATATTGTCAGTCCAGTCCACAGACTTCTGGTATAGGTAACATACCGCGGCACACTCAGACATGAACAGCTTGTAAACATCATCAGTGTTTACCAGGAAGGTCTGCTCCCATTTGAAAGACGGTACGGCTGTCCGGGAGCCGTCAGCTAGAAGACACAGTGGGCATATGGTCTTGGAGCATGCACGTACACGTCCACGACACCGCATCAAGAACACCGTCGATAACGATGCGACCGACACGATCGGGCAGCCTGTAATAAATGAGACGAAGCCTCCAGATATGAATTGCAGCGGACATACATGTTTACCATGTATTGGCCGATGGCAGATCCATACGAAAGGCCCCAGAAGTTGCTGTCGCCGCGGTGTCAGTACGTCGTGCGCGCAGCTCCTGATGTCAGTAATAAAGGCTCACATCAGCGCATTCTCGCCGTCCAACAGCTTCGTGATGAAGTCAATGTCGCGCACGACGGTGCTCGTGCCCATGTAGCGCAGCCCGTCGCCCATCGTCTGCGCGCAGACCTCGAACTGCGCCTTGTACAGTGCGTCCGCGTCGCGCTGCGTCTGGATGAGGTGGTAGCGGTTGTCCGAGCTCTGGACGTCCGGCGCGACGTCGTACCCGCGGTCGAGCACCGTGTTCGCGATGAACGCCTGGCGCGCCGCGGGGCTCGCGAAGCACTGCGTTGCCGGCCTAACCCCGGCGTAAGTCCCAGGGATGTGCGGACGTGTGAGCGCAACGCTCACTCTGTCTGGCCGATCCCGCGCGGGTCGAAGCCGATGATGTCATATTCTTCGCCGATCTGCGCTAGCGCGTTAGGACGGCTCGGGTGCATAGGGGCTGGGTAGCACGTACGAGCTGTTGGATGTCCGGACCAGAGACCGTTGCGAGGCTCACGCCTGGTCCTCCTGGTCCGCCGGGGTTTATGAACATGCTGCCTTTCCTGTTAGGAGCAGTCGCATTGAACCGCCCGAGGGCGATCTTCGCCACCCCCGCGGTGGCATTGAAGTAATCCAGAGGAACGCTGTGTTGCATCGAATCGTGAGCTTTGGGTACACAGACAACGGAGCTGGCAAGTGCGTCACTTACACGGCAAACCCGCATTCTGCACCAGGAGCGATGTCCTCTCCAGTGCAGTTCGACCACTGGATATCGCCGACCTTGAACTTGGTAGGGTCCACAGGGACGAGGGCCCCACACGCCTGTTGGACCCATAGGGCCGACAACAGGAGGGAAATGCCTGCAGTCTTGCGTCCGGTCATCGTGGTGTCTTGCAAGGCCTCCGAGTCGTTACTGACAACGTTAGCTGCCGGGCGGGCTCCTGCGGTTACCGGCAGTGATCGTGATGGTTCGTTGGCAAGGTTGATGCGGGCGCTAGAGATTGCACCTCGGGCCGTCGAAGCTTTGAGTGGATCGAAGAGTGGATGAGGCTGCTGTATTTATACCACAGGCCACATCGGACTCCGACAACCCTCGGGAGCAGTGTGGTCAGCCATGACGGGACGTCGGCAGCGCATCAGCGTCGGCCTCAGCGCTGCGATCAACGCGGCCTGCGAGAGCAGTCGTCCCGCGCAATCACAGGCAGGGGCGATACTGGCCATCACAATCGAGGAGAGCGCAGTAGTGCCTGGGCGAGCTGAGTGACCGGTAGTGAGTAGATTGAGCTGCACATGTGGACACATACATAGCTCGCAGCATCCTCCTGGTCCGGCTCCAGCACAGCCTCAAAGCTTCACCGTTGAACGTCAACGCACCGCGACCCACTGGCGATATCCGGCACCAGTGCACAGATCGTAAATAGCTATGTAGAGGGTCATTGGCAGTGCCGGTGGCCCAGTCGTACCCAGTGCCTTGGGCGCCGGGGCAATATCTGAATCCGCCGGACCTCATGGATTCGTGTAGTTCAGGAACGCAGGATGAAGCTGTCCATACATCCGGGCCTTGCGGACAAGAGCTAGTGTTCCTGATGTCGGCCTCGCAGAGGATCAACAGGTGGCCGTCGACGATGAAATATGTGTAGCAGGCCTGCTTCGTGCCGTTGCAGTAGTGGCTGATCGTCGAGCAGTCAGCCGGCTTGCACGTCCATCTGGGTCGCTTTCGAGGGACGAATCATGAGCACGAAGGAAGGGGGAAGTTTCGACGCGACGGCCGTACTTACGGAGAGAAAGTTTCTCGAGGTGAGTATACTACTGGTGTAGGTCAAGAAGTCAGGACCTTATGCCAGTGCAGTCGTTGAGAATCTAAAGAGCTGATCCTCGACTCTGAATGCGCCACGCTCGGTCATACCTAAAACGTGTTTAGTCTTATGATCCTCCACGAGGGCTTTCAAAACGCACCTCTCACCGCGGCAATCCCGCGCGCAGACACCCCAGCCCAGCCGCATGCGGAAGTGTCGTGCATTAAGCAAGTGCAGTATCTACAATACATTGTGCGGTGCGAAAGAGTCTCCATGTCCGACCCCGAGGATCCAATAACTGACAACAACCAACCTGTAAGACTACCGGGACGAGAACACAGCGTGCCCTTCCTGTCTAACCCCCAACCCCGCTCTAGAAGTCCCCGAGGTCGATCTCGACGCTCTGCAGCAGCGACGCCTCGAAGCTCAGCCCGCTGTTTGCGCCCTTCGTCTGCGCAGCGCCGGACTGCGGGGACACGGAACGCGGTGTCGCTGCATCGCCGTTCGCGGGGGGTGCAGGCGTTCCGGGCGTCCCTGGCCTGCACATACAAAATGCACCACAAACGTCGGACGACGACGGGGAAGCACGCGGGAGCACAATCGTCAACAAGCCGCACACACGCACACCTCGCGCTCGAGAGGGAGACAACACCGACCTGGAGCCCGCCATCTTCGCCCGCAGGCGGCCCGCCGCGTCGGCCAGCGTCGGCGTCGCGGTGCCCGTGCGCAGCGTGCGGTCGCGCCGCTTGCGCTCGAGCTCCGCGCGCTCGGCCTTGCGCACCGCCTCCTGGTTCGCCTTCCGGTTGCGCTCGTTGAGGCGCGCGAGGATGTCCGACGAGCTCTCCTCGCGCTGCAACTCGCGCGCGGGCGCGAGCTCATTCAGCCGCGCGTCGATCTCCGCGACCTCGCTGTAGTCCTGCCGCCGGACGGCGAGCGTGCGCGCCTGCAGCAGGCGCGAGCGCTCCATCGCCATCGCCGCGCCGCTCTGTTTGGTAGTCTGCATCGCTTGCTTGCGGGCGAGCATGGCGGCGATGTCGCTCTGCAGTAGACGGTGCATCCGCTTAGGTTCGTTTAGTATCGGGGAGCGCCAGGGACGGACCTCCGTCATTGGCTGGCTCGCGAGCTTCTCCAACTGTGCGGCCTTCCTCTCAACCTGACGCTTCGTAGGGAGCTTGACCTTCTCGGCCTCGCACACCTTGACAAGGCGGTCGAACTCTTTCTGTAGGGACACAGTCCAATCTCGCTCAGGATATGTGGGCGCCCGAGACGCACCTGCTCAAACGGCGCGTTGGACACCTTGTCCATCGCAAACCGCCGAGTCGACTCGCCATACTTGAGCTCGAGCTCCTGGTTAACAGTCTGGTCGTTAATCTTGTATGGCTTGACCAGGTTGGGAGAGAGGTCTACAGATTGCTGAGCAAACGCATGTCGTCCAGCAGGTAGAGCACCCACCTGTGACCTCGCATATGCGATACACGGGCTGGTTGTTCTCTTGGCCGATCAAGTAACGCACCCAACCGCCTATGGGGAAGTCGGTACGCGGCATGACAACGTAAACGAACGTCCCATGTCACCTTTGATGTAATCCTCAAACCACGGCGCCATGCAGAGCTTCGCAATCTGGTTGCGAGTAACCCGGCACTTGTTGAGATCTTCCAGGGTTATTGGCTCGTCGTCCGGGTTGCTCTTGCCGTAGAGTTTGCGATCGCGTTCCTCCTCTTCGTCGTACTTGGTGATCTGCCCGTCTTCCTCGTCCTCGGACATGTCCATGTCCATGGGTGAGGACGAGCGGTCGCGCTTGGGAGAAGACGTCCTCGTCTGCTACTGTCAGAACAACTCTGCAAAAAGTGCAGGTGAATATATGTACGCGTTTCTTCTCGTCCTTCGCTTTGCGCTTCGCCTTCAGCTCGTCGAGCTTGCGCGACTTCTCCTTCGTAGCGCCACGAACGGCATGTTGCCCTATCAATACGTAAGCACGGGGTTGTGGCTTAGAGAGAGGCGGCATACGTTTTGCGGCCTTCGACACGCTCTCCTCGGCGTCTCCCCGTCCACTCTGCATCTTCAGCATGTTCTCCAACTGTCGCTTGTCAGTGTAGCGCTGCATCTCTTCCTGCCGTTGCGCGAGGGTAGCCTCGCGGTCAATCTCGGACATTTCCATGAGTCTGACCATCTTGTGAGTGGAGGGAAGGGAGGGGAAGGTTGAGTGTGGTTCATACCGTGCCCGGTCTGCCTCGTTTATATATTTGCCCTCGAGAGGGTACGGGTTGGTCTGCGTCTCCTCTTCCTCGCTTTCGGGACGTTCAGCATCTGATTCCGTGTCATCGTTCACGCTTTGGTGGAAAGTCAAAGGGGCGTTGAGCGGCATTGTGTAGGGGTTGGCAAAGCCGAAGCTCACTCTGCTTTGCGGCGTTTGGAGGACGAATTGGGCTGGCTTCTCTTGCGCTTTCTTTCCGACTCGCCGGCGAGAGCGAGGAGCTCATCGTCAATGTCGCCCTCGGAGTCTGACATGGCTGGTAAGCTAAGAGGATGCGGGAGGTGTGGGGAAGGTGGTGGTGGTGGTGGATGAGCGAAACAAGGGATCCAGAACTCGGCGCAGTGTGGCGGATCGCGGTTGTTCGGAAAACGCCGACGGGCCATCAATCCATTTTGGGAAATTTGGGAATGGGCGCCTATTCACCTTCTCCTCGACCCTGGCATTCCAAGGCTGCCTGCTTTCCCTCTTACCGCCTGCTCTGTGCTATCTTGTGACGATCTAACTCGTACAGTCAAGTTTCATACTGGGGCAAACTACTCTGTGGAACTCCTTCATTGCGCCGAGCACGCTCATTAACACACCAAGCGCCGTGCTTTTTCACATCTGTTCGCCATGGTGGTTAGTTTCTTTTCACCTCATGCCGGTATTCAGGTACTCACAATATCGCAACAGAAAATCTCTGTACTACAACATGCGCCTTCAACACATCTACCTGCGCGGCCAGGAGACCCGACGCCCACTTCTCGGAACCTCGATCCCCTAATGCACCCTTTCGCCCGCGCACGAGAACGGACTCGAGCATTGAACGCGGTCAAAATGGAGCGCATGTTCGCGAAGCCGTTCATTGCAAGTCTGGAAGGGCACGTCGACGCTGTCGAGACTATGGCAAGAAAACCAGAAACGCTAGACATTGTTGCGAGTGGTAGCTGGGATGGAGGTGAGTATCCATTGCTTGGCGTGAGGACGCGCGAATGCGGGGCTGATAGCAAACAGGGCTCATTGTGCATGATGTCTCCCGGAGAACCCGACTACTACATATCGAGGACGCGCACAAGGGCAAAGTTTCGGGGGTTTGCTTTGGGCAAGAGGACCGACTTTTGAGCTGTGGAGTGGACCGGAATATCAAGTTGTGGGATAGCAGTAAAGGCTTCGGTCAAGACGACTCAGAAGCTGGTCCGTCCCAGGTGAGCGTGCATACATCTTCGCTCGAATCATGCCTGACGTTGTGCCTGAAGCCAAAACCGCTGAGCATATTTCCCGGCAAGACCGCGTTCAAGTAACGCACTCCCACAACATTGCACGAAATATCTTCTAATAACTGTTACTCCAGCTCTATAGACCACCACCGATATGACCCTCTCTTTGCTACGGGGTCAAATCTCGTTCAAGTTTGGGATGAGACAAAGTACGTGATATCTGTCACTTAACTTTCACGAGCTCATCGGTATTCCGTACACAGGAGTGCGGCAATATCCAACCTCACGCTTCCTACATCCACGGAAACCGTGACCGCCGTCCGATTTAACATGGCCGAGGCGTCAGTACTCGCTAGCATCGGCTCCGACCGCTCCTTCACCCTCTACGACATCCGGACAGGCAAGGCAGAACGGCGAATCATCATGCAGGTATGCACTTTCACCCGTCCGCCACGCGCTCTTTACAAACGTGCTTGCCCTCTAGATGCGGAGTAACGCACTATCATGGTCCCCGACGTTCCCCACCACCGTCCTCCTCGCCTCCGAAGACCACAACCTCTACACCTTCGACATCCGTGCGCTCAACACGCCCTCGCAAATCTACAAGGCGCACGTCGCGGCGGTCATGAGCTGCGACTGGAGCCCGACTGGCCTCGAGTTCGTCTCCGGCGGCTGGGACCGCACCGTGCGCATCTGGAAGGAGGGCGCGGGCAGCCAGCCGGAGGTCTACCACACAAAACGCATGCAGCGGTACGTTCCGCTCCCCTCCCCCCATCGCCCCGCCATCGTGCGTAGAGAGCTGACGGGCGGCGTTGTGCAGGGTGACGTCGACGCTGTACACGGGCGACTCGCGCTTCGTGCTGTCCGGCTCGGACGACGGGAACGTGCGCATCTGGAAGGCCCACGCCTCCGACAAGCTCGGCATCATCACGGCGCGCGAACGTGCCGCGATCGAGTACCGCCAAGGTCTCAAGGCGCGCTGGAAGGCGGACGCCGAGGTCAACAAGATCGCACGGTGCGTCCCCGCCTGCATCATCTGGTCCCTCCCACGGCAGCTGACTGTCTGCGTGGAACAGGACACGACACCTGCCGAAGCCGGTGCACAAGGCGGCGCAGCTCAAGCGCACGATGCTGGACGCGCAGCGCGTCAAGGAAGAGCGCCGCCGGAAGCATACGCGCGCGGGCGAGAACAAGCCCAAGGCGGAGCGGAAGAAGGTCGTCGTTGCAGAGCAGTCGTAGTTTGGCTTCATGCACTCACTGCTGTCATTTGTTGCTCATGTATCTGGTGTACTTCTGCCTCTATGCATGGTTGGCGCACCGCTAGCGACAAGAACATGTCTTGCTACGGTATTTGCTACCAAGAAGGTTCAAGAATAACGCCCTCCAGATCGTACATCCACCGGCACTGTAAACTCCGTACAACGACCTATTTTACACAGCACCCCAAAGTCTAATGCCCCGGATTGTCGGATCTGTGATGTCGCCACGATCAATACCGGTCATCCCAAGCTGCGAAGAAGCGGCATACTCACGACAGCGCGCCCGCGCCCGTCCTGCGGGACTTGTTAGTCGAGCCCAAAGAGCAGGCTCACTCCTATGCCGGAGACAACCAGCGGCACTACCGACATCGCTACTGAAGCCTAGGCATTCCCCACATCCGTTAGCGTTGGGCCTACCGTCGAAGTCGCCGACACCAGCCAACGTACCTTGCTCCGGGGGCCTCCAGTGGGTCTCGGCCACACCTTGGCGGGGTACGCCGTGTACGCGCGATGCGGCACTGACGTGCTGCGCCTTGGCATCGGCCGCGCAGGCCCGTCGAACAGTATCGGCGGCGGCAACGACGAAGGGGCAGGACGCGCCGTGCGAGCGGCGGAGTACGCCGCGCGAGAGGGGCCTGCCGCAGAGAAGCGGACGTGCGTGCTCGGCTCACGGAGGCGTTCCGGGGCGTCGAAGATGTCGTAGTACCCGGCCGTGAATGACAAGGGTCGGGGCTGTTGGACGACGACAGAGGATGTGGACGCCGATGCGGTTTGTCCGCGAGGCAGTGTCGGGGCGGGTGGCCGGGTGGGTTGGAGAGAGGATGTGGGCAACATCTTTTCTGGGGGAAGGAAGAGATGCGACGTCAACACGCAATGCGTGCCTGCAAAGGTGCTCTGGACAGCTAAACGAGACAGTGGCCTGAAGAGACGGGGAACAGACAACCCCGTACGAGCGCGCTATATACCGGACGCGTCGTGACCCATGGGAACATCTGCGGCCGAAAGAGCCTGGAACGCGGCGAGAGAACTTGGGTGGATGTTGACGGAGTCTAAGCGGCGTTATGTTTTGTCCGAGTCGGTCGCGAGCGGGCCCGGCATCGTGTGAGGCTTCTGCAGGTACCTGGAGTGCCATTGTATAACCATCACATATGCGTATATGCGCCACACCTGGACCGTTTGGTCCAGGAAAACAACTGCAAGGGCCGTCTTGGGGACTCTGCGGTGTCCGCGGATGCACTAAAAGGCTTTAAGCTGTCAAGACAATCTGCCGAAGCATGTACAAGGCACTCACCGCCGCCGAGCCTAGCCGCTCAAACCCCACTGTGCATTCCCCAACTAGGCCGAGGAGCGACGTGTCGCGACGATTGAAGCTATACGACAGGACGTGTCGTCGCATCACTGGCACAGTCAGCCGACAAGCGGCGAGACCGCCGGGAACGTTCTGTCGAGCAGCCATCTCCCGCTGCATCCCTGCTGACCCCCCGCATAATACATAGAATAGCTGCGATCCACCGGGAGCAGCTGCCAGGACGACTGCACTCTGACAGATAAACGCCTCGCGTCATACCAGAGGGCGGTCTAGTACTGTGGTCGTCGGCGAACACGCCTTGATTTTCGCAATTGCCTCCCTGAAAACTGCCCAGGCTGTCACTTGGGTGCGCACATGCTTCGGACGGGTAGGTTAGACTCACCCCGTCGTGAGCGGCAGCGCCACAAAGGCACCCTTCTTTACGCGTAGCTCTCCACCTGACTGGGCGGCGACAGTAGGTTCGTGTAGCGTGCAGACGCGCCATGCCACGTGCGATGCTTCCAGACGCACAAGGTGGAACGAGGGGGTCGAGAGCGTGCCAGTTGCGATGCCGTGCTGTGTCGGAGCCAGGCGAATTCATGAGCTTCAAATAGCTCATCCCGGACCGCATGACCAGTTTGCCGGGCTGCGCAGCGGGTTGCGAAGGCGGAGAAAGATGCGAGGTTGCCTGCAGAAGATGGAGCAGTGGGTAAGAAGGCGCGGTGTGCGGGTAGGATGCCGGTCACGAACCTTGCCGCAGCGTCGAACGCGCCCATAACCCGTATGATGGGCGTTCCCTCGACAGACGTACGTCGTACAGATGCCCTCCGATATGCGGGGCACAGGTACAGGTTTATGCACACCGAGCGGTCGTGGCTCCACGCTGTATGTCCACTGCATCCTCAAGCAAACCGGTCAGGCTGGCACTGGTAGATGCATCCGAGACGTATGAAGTGTTCATTGATGTCAACAGGGGAGCTTCAGTCTTGACACAATTGACAACCAGCGCACAATGCGGTGGTAAGCAATGTGGTGTACATCTTCTAGCTAGTTGTGGTGCAAACCAGTATGGGTTGGGTGCCTGGCCTTTTGTTACATAGTGCTGTATATGTGATCAGTCTACGTGTTAATCGAGGAGTCAATTAAATTTCTTACACAAAAAAAGTCCCATCTCCCGTTCTACCATGCGAAGCTGAGTGAAACGTTATGGCTGCCTCAAAGCCCAGCTAGCGGAGGACCGAGGTTGATGTGCATAGCGACTGCGTCCAAGACGTCGAGAGTCGAGACCGTTCAAGGAGAGTGCGTGGGGCATGGCTTTAAACATGCCCATTAGTACCCCGAAAGTCTGAGGCTTAGTTTAGCATCTCAGATCAAGTATATTCGAAGTCCGAAAGCCTTCATGTATGGCTCATGGACTTCGCGGTTTCCTCCTTCCTCCCTTCTGCGCTCTCCTCATCCCTGTGTTCCTAGAATCAACATTTGTCCGACCGCCTCTAGCTTCTTTCTAGCCTCTTAGTTGTGACCCTGCAGCAGTGCAGAGTCAGATCTAAGGCTGCCTTCATGCGCGAGGCTACTAAGCAGCATTACAAGGCTTAGCTTCGGCTGTACGGACACTTGGCGACTTCTCCTTACACGGCGCTGTACTAGGCGAAGACTCATCTTGGATACGCTCCAGGGAGTGAACTCGCGCTTAGCTGGGGTCGCGGTGGATATGAAGACCCTCAGGCTCCTTCGGGCGAAGCAAGAGAAGACCAACAAGCCTCCCTGGCACCTTCGCTTGTCTCGAACCTCATCCCTTGCTCGTCAGAGCAAGGCTCTCAGCCCTCATTCGCGGTGCATCAAACTCTGCAGCGGCCTTCGCCGGTAGGGTGTTTGGAGGTGTTTGGCAAGATTCCCAGCCGCCGCGACCTGCCGCGACTCGTTCTCTGACTCGGGGCCTACAGGCTGAAGTGGCAGGCGTAAGCGACACACCACATTACCCTCGTCTGGAAGGACAGTGAACTAGTGAAGAAGAAGTAAAAGTTTGATGGTTCGCCGGAATTTATGCTAGACTTGGCAACTTCGGCCTCTATGGAAGTCCGAGTACAGAGTGAACCATGCATCTCGCAAAGCTGGCACCTGTTAGCGTCATCAAGCCTTCTCGGAACGGCTGGCAATCCTCCCCGGAGTATTGGGACGACATACTCGCTTCAAGGCGATTCAATGTCCGAGGTCCAAGACAAGAGCGGTGTCGAAGAATATGATCATCACGTTGAGGATAGTGTTAGGATCTGCTGCATCATATTCGACTCGGTAAGCCTCCTTGTCTACACACCGTCCGCGCCCGCGGAAAATATCGCATTACTAGTGAGGACAACGAAGGTCACGCCTCGCGTGCGGCTGAAGCTGCATTTGCCACCCTCCCTGATGATTTTGAGGCATCCATAGAGCTAGAGGACGATCGTAAGCATTGTTTTCCTCGCTTCGAACCCGGTGTTGGTATCATATTGCTAACACTCATGATTTAACTTTCAACTCCCATTCCCCTGCTGATGAAGAACGGCTCGGAAGAAGCGGAGTCCGAACCCGAAGAACTGGCGAAAAGCGGCAAGTATGAAGGGATCATCCACCCCACATACTATGCACCTAACGAACTCATCCTGCTGTCACAAGACGAATATTATCTCCACACAGCCCTGGTTTCGATCAAGGCAGCTATAACCTATCGGTACCTCGGCGAGAAGCTCAACACCGACAACTTCTACGCCAAGATCCGAGAGATCGAGCTCACCCGTCACCCGCCTCCACCTCCGATCCCCCTTTGCCCTGGAAGAAGAGACTTCGTGACGCTCAGGACCTCCAGAGCAGGAAGCGCAAGTCGGCAATTTCCTGAACCTCGTACGACGGCTCCGTGAGCTCCACACGTCACTCAGGCTGGAAAACGCGCTCATGAGAAGCTGCCCGTCCCTCAGCGCCGCGTCAGCCGCGGCGGAATGTTCGTTTGCTTGACCGCGTAATTTCCGATGTCACTCTCATCTCATCCCACCCGTGTGTTTATTCCTACGATACGGGCAGGCTCAAACCCCTACTACCCCATTATACGATGCTGGTGGTTTCTCCCTAGCATGTACAACAGTCGTGCTTCCGATCGACAATGTCCTTTGTGACTAGCCTACTACCACTGTGCGCATGCACCACTCCAGTAGACTCCAGTATGCAGATTCCGCTGCGAGCAAGGGAGCGCCGCTGCAGGCGCCATTCGAGTGTACAAGGTTACTCCTCCGTAGCCACTAATCTATTCCACTACACTGGACGGCCCCGCGTGTGACATAGCCTGCGAGGTCGGCATTTCCAGTGCCCCCAGTCTACTTCAAGCATGGTGCGTCCGCCTTTAACTACATACCACGAGTCAACCGTTTGCTACGAGGCTCGAGCTCGACGTCTGGAAGCCGCAAAGATGCTGCATCCCGGTTATAGAACCCTCGAAGTCCCCGGGTTCGCATTTGTTCTAGCGCGAGGCACCATCTGACTCGCGCGTGGAAGCGCCAGCGTTGTGTTTCCCAGGCACCAGCACGCATGGATGGGGAGATCGTTCTTCGGAGATGCACCCTCGGAGGAGCGGAGCGGACCCCCTCGGCCACGGGATTTCATTTCGACGAGCTTCTCGCCCTCATATCGGCCTGCTCGCGCTTTCCTCGCTCTCATGTTTCCCGATTGCGGTGTAGCGCGAGGCACTCGCGCCTCGACGCTCCGGATGCTAACCAGGCCTCATTGCGGGCGCGTGTCGATCCGCGCGTTCCGCAACATTGCAGAGGCATGTTCTCCGTCGCGCGCCGTCCCCTCTTATAAGCTGCCTATCGCACAGATGGCGCGCGATTCGTTCCGCCATCTGCGATACCACCCCCCGCCGTTTCTCCCCCTTCCCTCTCCGACTTTCTGCCATGGGTGACGGTGACTTCGAGAGCCCCCGCAGCCCCGCCGAGACGTCCGCGCAGGAGCGCAATGCGCTGCCCCAGTACGGCTTCGGAGCGGAGGTCAGCTTCGAGCAGCTCATCGAGAGCAACCCGTTCCTCTTCCGGGTCCACACACCCAAGGACCCTTCCCCCTTTTACGACAACACCGAGCCGTACTTTGTCGGCCCCGCCTTTGCGGATAACATCTCATCGTCCACCTTCCGGGCGTCAGTCGTGTCACCATACCGGACACCGTCCACTTACACGTACGCCGACGTCTCCCGGCACATGGATTGGACGACTAGGGCCACTTCGCCATTCGTTTCGACATCTTTCAGCTTTGCTTGGGCTATCTGGGAGGCTACGCGCCGGTACCACCACGGGATGAAGCATTCCGTCGAGATCGCCGTGATCGACGCAAAGGCGTTGGTCGGTCGTGCAGTCACCGCCGTAGAGCTCTTGAGAGAGGGCGCACCCCAAGAGTACGCACGCTTTCTACCGCCTGTGTTCACACTCTGATGAGAAATCCACCACAGCCGCCACGCGGACCACTGGAAGTGGTACCGATACGGCCTCGAGGCGCAGGACGTCCTCGTGTACGGCTACATCCCGGGCACCGCCGTGCTCGCCTCCGTCCCGCTCATCCACGTCCTCCCCAAGCTCCCGACGTACATGCTCAACCCGGAGCCGTCCGTGCTCAAGGACACGCCCGTCTCGCGCGTCGCGTGGGCATACGAGCGCAAGAAGCACACCTACAAGGCGTTCTGCCAGGACATGTCCGACCGCTTCCTGCGCCTGCCCGCGGACCGCCGCTCGCGCGACACCTCCGTCGGCGCGGTCCGCCTCGCGCTCGCGCTCCTCCGCCCGTGGTTCCACCGGCTCGCGACGGACGACTTCACCGCGTGCACGGCGGCCGCGAGCGAGCTTGCGCTCGGCGTCGCGCGCTGGCCTGGTCTGTGGTGGGTGCGCGAGCACCCGGAGCTGCGGGACCTCGTGCGCTGCCTCGTGCATGTGATCGGGGAGGAGGCGCGCGAGGCGCGCCGCACGCAGGCGCTCGCGGACGCGACGCGAATGCAGGACATCGTCGGTGGGCTCGAGCACCTCGCGCGCTCGTACCAGCTTCGCGGGAGCGTGCGCTTCAGTGGCGCGCTTTCGCCAACCCCGCCTGTGTCTTCGACTGCGTCCGTTGCAGATGAGGAGGAGGCGAAGGCCGACCGCGACCCGGTTTTCGGCGTCCCGATCGAGGACGTGAAGGGCAAGATGAAGGTCACCGAAATCCTGCCCACGCCCGCACCGACACCCACTCCTGATGCTGCGCGGCCTGTGGCCGAGATCGCCAGCCCCGTCGCCGAGGTTGCTACACCCATCGCCGAGGTCGCCACTCCCATCGCGGAGGAGGCCGCCCCTGAGCCCATCGTCATCGCGCCCGCGCCCAAAGCGTCGACCTCTTCCCCTTCCCCCTCCGAGAAGAACACGCCCGCTCCCGCGCTCGCGCTGTCATTCTCATCGACGATGGCGCGCCTGGTGTTCGGCGCACGTGCAGACGAGTCTCCGCGCGAGTACTACGCGCGCACGGCGTCTGCGCTGCTAACAGGGTTCTTCACCGGGGCGTTCGTCGCGCTGTGCATCGCCGCGCAGCACCGGCGCGAGATCTCGAACCACTTCTCGTGAGGCGGCCGGTCCCCTTGCGTTTTCCCCGTCCTCTTCATCCCCCTCTGACTTCTCCCACATCGCGTTCCTCATCCCGTTTTCGTTGGTGTTACATAGACTCAGGGTTAGACTTTTTATCTGCTGATGCAGGCGCTTGACATAACTTATTCTATTCGCGTTCGTCGTTGTAGCACTAGTCTGGGAGGCACTGTACTACTACCGCATTACCTATGCTTTACTATGAACCATATGCATATGCTCACTTCACATTCACAACTTGGTTGTCGAGCGCTACGAGGTACTTGGGGTAAGTCGTTGGATGATTCGGTGGTCCACATCGCTCAAGGTGTTCATCAAGTTCCTTCAGTCCGAGGCGTGGATGCAGGAAGCGATGCTAAGTGCACCCGAACTTGGCAGTACCCACCCTCGCCTGCCGTGACCAAGGGGAAAACCTCGGTAGTCCCGAGTGAACTCTTCGCGCGTACCTGAATGTATACCAGAATGTACTTTCTTTCCGGCGGGTCCCTCTATCCCCGAGCTTTCCTGCGGCCCCGAGCGTGTGCGCGTAGTTGCAATTCACCGAATGCATTTAACACAGAGTACACAACCCCTGACCATACACGAGTACACGAATACAAGGATACACAACCCCGCAAGCGAGGCACACCAAAACGTACACAAAGAGAACAAGTTTAAGCGGAGAAGAGCCGTAAAAGCTCGTGAAGCGCATCTAATCCAAGCCGTTAAGCCGAATCCTTCCAAGCCGTGAATCCAAAGCCGTATGCCGGTGAGAGCCTTGCGAGTGCATCCCTTACACGCGCTTGGGGATGCTGAGGAAGCGGTCAGTTCGTTATCAGCTGTGAGCTGCTAGGACTCAGGACTTACACGGGGGCGACGCCGGTCTTCGGGCCGGGGTCGGTGGGGAGGGTGGGGAAGGGGGTCTCAGCGCACTGTAGGAAGTCTGTGAGTAAGGAAGTGGAGAACTCCGACAGGAGTAGAGGTACGCACAGCCTGCTCGATGTCGCGGTGGGTCAAGCCGGCGGGGAAGTGGGTCCGGGTGCGGAGGGGCTTGGGGATGGGGATCACCTCCGTGCAGTCGACGAGGTCGTCGATGTTCTGGCCGAGGATGGAGAGGTCGTGGAAGACGAACTGGAACATCTGCTGGACCTTCGTCTGGTTGTTGACGAACGACTGCCACTCGCACGCGGAGCGCGGGTCGCGCGCGATCGCGAAGTCGGACTGGAGGCGGAACTCGCCGCGGAGCGGCGAGAGCACCTCGCCCTTGTTCGGGCCGTCGCCGGGGAAGAGCGTGCCCTTGAGCTGCGTCTCGAGGAAGAACTGCGAGTCGAAGAGCTCCGGGGTCGAGTCGAACGGCGCGCCGACGAGCGTGGGGTCGACGTCGTTCGCCGCGGCGATGGTGTGCGCGGTCAGGAGCCAGACGGTGAGGATCTCGTCGAACTCGCCCTGGGAGGCATCGGCGAGGCGGGCGAAGATCTGGTCGGGCGTGTGGAACGGCTCGGGGACGAGGCCGTCGGGGGCGGGGCGCGTCGCATCCTTGCGGCCGACGAAGGCGCTCAGTTGAGGAGCACCCGCGCAGTTGGAGGCACCGAGGGCACCGGCAAACTGGATGCTATGGTAGAGTATCAGCTAGGCGAGCTTAAGGTTTTGCCAGTGTGAGGCGGCTTACAAGTCAGCAACGCCGATGTTGTGGCGCTGGAGGAAGGGCCGCTGCTTCTCGACGACCTCGTCGAGACCGATGTTGGGGTGGAAGGCCGTCTCGATGTGCGAGAAGATTGCGATGGAGCCGTCAGCACCTCCGCCGCTGCAATGTACAGTCTAGTTAGTGATCATAGCCGACAATGTGCCACGCGTGGTACTCACCCGAACTTGCCCTGCGCCTCCAGGGCGGGCGAGATGGCGATGGCGTCGTGGAAGGTCAGGCGGAGAGACTCGTGAGCCTCGGCGTTGCACTGGCCGCCGTTGAAGAGGTTGGCCTGGAGGTCATCCCGGAGGGGGAAGAGAGCGCAGCACGCTGCGTTGGTAGCGGTGTGCTTGCCGTCGGGGCAGGCAACACGGCGCGTCAAGGAAGCTGTAGCCAGAGGGGTGAGTCTACCGGTGCAAATATGGAGAAGGCGGGCTGTACGTACCACTGGCCCCAAGGACCGCGGCGAGGGAGACGAGAGAGGTGAAGAACTTGGAGACCATGTCGTCTGTGCCTCGAGGGGTGAAGAAGAGAATGGAGAGAAGTGCTCTGAGGTCTCTGCGCCGTCGTGTCCGCCTTTTATATTTGCAGACCCTCTCGAGCACGGCTCTCCTCCTGGCCCTCCTTCCGCGGAACCGAGTATGCCGCCATAGAGGAAGCAGAGCACTGTGCTGGTGCGCGCGCGTCCACGGGCCAATCGCAGCGCAAGGATTTCGCTAATTTTGCAAGGACGTCGTCGGCAGCGACCATGTGCAGCGCGCTCGCGGGAGCGTCCAACACGTCGGTGTGCCGCGCCTGGTCCTGCATGCGCCCAATGGCGTCGCGGCGTCGAGCGCAAGGGTGCTGTGCTATACCGGCCTCTCACTCTCTCGCGTGTTCCGGCAAGCGCGATTGCCGTAATCTACTGAGAATAATGCGGGCGGGCCATATCAGCGCGCGTCGGGAATTTCTCAGTCTTTTTCTCAGAATTAAAGTGACGGACCTTCTGGCAGGCACGGCGACGGTCCTATTTTTCTTGGCGGCGGCCTAAAGGGGTGCATTTCCTCGCAGTGGCCCTGCGCGCAAGTCTTGCGGTGGTCGGACGAAAGGGTTACCGCATGGATCCTAGCGTCGTTCACAGACCGGGATTGCAGGCGTGGTGTCGGGAGACCAGGGATGTGGGCGCTATCGCTGGAAGTTCGACAAGGATCTGTCAGCCCCATCACAGAGTCTCAGCAAGGGGCTTCTCCGCTTCGCCGCGACAACAAGGCAGTAAAACCAGGAAATTGGAAGCATGAGGCGACCGGCTAACTCGTCTGTGAATGTTTAGCCGGTGTGGAAGACACGGGGCACCGGTAGGGGCGGACTGGTCGTGCTCGGTATGCAAGCATTCGGAAGGCGAGCACAAATGGCGGCTCTCATCCTTATATGCAGGGCTTGTGTGGTTTGTCCACAGATCGACACAGCCGCTCTAAACTCGGTCTTGCCGTCGTGATGAGCGATCCTGAGACGCAGAGGTCGCGCCGAGCGCGACTGCTGCATACATAGACCAGTCGGCGGGCACATGTCCTGTGCGGCACAGGTCAGTTTCACCCTCACGGTGACTTCAGGGTGACCTGGGGCGGACCGAGTACTCACCTTGTATTTCTTCCGTCTTGGCGGCGGTTCGAGGCCGGGGGCGGCTCCCACCATGCCTCAGGCGTGGTCGCCGGCGGCTCTCGAGAGCATACATTCGTGAGCGGAACTTGCTCGGGCAGATGGCTCTGCTGTGAAAGAACAGGAGATCTTCGTTGTTTATTTGACATATCCCCTATGTCGGAACGGCGTGGGTTGGGGAACGTTTGAAGTCTCGTGTGCCATTCACTCTAGGTCGAGTACGTTCATGGCGCTTTCTCCCGCTAGTAAACCTCGAAAGTCACCAATTCCTCAGAATGAGCTGCGCTGGGTGAGCGAGAGTAGAGGTACAAGTGACTTACTACCATTTGGCGGATGCAGTCGACGTTCAAAGCACCGAGTCATGCCGTTTCCCATGCCCCGAGGCACAACCAGCGAGAACCTGGGAATCCGGCGGCATCCGCGGCAAGCCAGGCTCGCGCACTGCCATGACGACATTCAACCCCCGCACCGAACGTGGCAAACGATCAGTCCTTCCCACCGTACTGAGAACGGCGAGAGCGCCTCCCTCGAGTCGGAGTCGCGCGGACGCACGGAGCGTGCCTGGCGGAAACCTTGCGCATACCATGCAGGAACGGTCAGGCAGGAACCCCCAAGCCGCATCTCCATCTGCTTCCAATTCTCGCACAGGGTTACCTCACTTTCCGCGTTCTCCATCGTACTTCGTCAGCAGGGTGCGCATACTGCCAAGCCTCAAGGGTGTCAGCACGCATCTCAGGACATCAGCAGCACTCGGGAGGACGTACGTCGCCTCGATCCCAGAGCCGCCCCCCGATTCCTCCGACTCCCACAGCGATGGTCTTGGCGGCTCTCGCGGCCCCTCCGCGAGCGCACGGTACCGCGCCGTGAGCAGCCCCGAGTCGTGCGTGCACGCTACCACGCGAAGTGCCGAGTGCAGGTCGCGGCGGATGCCCTCCAACACGCCCGCGGGGATGCCGAACGGCGGGGGCGACCATGGGGACACCGTCGAATGGGTCCCAGGTAGGATGTAAGACGGGCTGGTGGTTGGCTGGTCTCCGTGCGCCGCCGCTATGGATTCGCCGGGTCCCGAAAGGCAGGCCGCGAGTGCGTTGCAGCACATGCAGCTGGGTCGGTTGGTGCCGATGACCGTTTGCCCGCTGGGCTGAGCCACTATCTCAGCATATACTAGAGACTTGCACGGTGAGGACGGCTTACTGGAAAGAGATCCTCACTGCGCGCGACGTTCTGGAGCTCTCCGTCCTCTCCGACACGTACGGAATGCGCGAAAGCCATCAGGGCAGCCTCCGGATGAACGGGAGCGTCATCCTTGTGGCAACTGAGTAGGGTTCGTGAGAGGAACACCTCCGCATTTGAAAGTGAGCGGGCCGCTGCCGGGCGAGCCTGTTCAACTGGACGTGAGAGCTGGTCAAGAAACTTATCCACGAACTGCTGAGTATCGACAGTGGGTGAAGTTCTGCCGACATCCAGACTGGAAGCGTTCCGAAGGTGATAGACATCGAGCAGCTGACAGTGCGGCGGCACTTGGAAGTCCAGGATGACCCGGACGGCATACGAAAAGTCGGTGAGAGAGCGGAGGTAGCGTATGAGGTGTTCCGCAGTGTCTTCGTACTTTTCCTGAGGGAAGATAGCTTGGACAGAGGGGTACATCGTGAGCGGCGGGGAAAGCAACTGCATACATGCTGAATACTCACCATCCGAGTCGAGTACCGTAGTGCATCGCCGGGAACTGGTTGCAGCGCCCATTGTCCTGCTTTCTCCTATGTTTATGTAATGTCGGTGAAGTTCCATCTGAACGTGTTGATAATACGCACCGTGCACAGGCTCATCGAATGTTGCCTTCCACTGCTCATGCAGCGTGCGCTGGCGACTTTCGTAGCCAATCCCCCGCGGCACATAGGCGCAAATAGCCTGAATAAGCGACGAGTCCACAAGCACACGAAGCGCCTCCATCGCCGCGTTGATAGCGACAAAGGCTTCCTTAGTTGCTGGGGCCCGTCTGATCCGAACGGGCATAGTTCCCTCCAGGATATCGCTCAGCGGCTCGTAGATTTCGCCGAGTACGCTTGCCCATACATAGACGTTGTCAGGTGTAACAGCAAAGTCTATGCCGTCTCCTTCGCACCGTGGGATACCATGCCGCTGTAGAAGACCCATAATGAGGCGCACCCCAGGAGAGCCGGCTGCAGCCTGAATGGAAATAACGGAGTGAGGCTGTTTTTGCCGTTTTTGCGAGGCGATGGCATTTCGAAGGGATACCGTGGGGTGGTCGCCCCAGGCATTGAACGCGATTGCGACTTGAGCTCCGATCTGCGCGTACACACGGCGAAGGACGAACAACGTGAAGTCTTGACCTCTAGCGAGCTCAGAAGAGGGGGCTGGCTGCCGGAGGAGGTATTGTAGTATTGTGACAACATCTCGTAGATGTTCGTGAAATCCGACACATGTGCTGTGGGCAGTGACGGGGATATAGGTCTTCAATTAGACACGCCTTACGTGTAGGGTGCGAGGACTCGCCGTATGACAGCCTCGTTGTCCCAATGTGGCAACAGCTTGACCGCTTCGTTCGTAGTTTGGGGGCAAATCCTCGAAAGAGTAGAGCATGACGGGGGAGTATTAGGTGTATCTCGCAGTCCGCCGCGATCACAAACGACCAGGACGATGCGATCCGGTTCTAAATGGCCAGTCACCGCGATAGCATTTGCCGCGCCCAGACCAGTAGCGAGTATCTTGGAGATGCATCGGAGGACTAGAAGTATACGAGCTTCGCCCGAGCGCAGTTTGGTGGACCTGGCGACGTCTAGCTTGCACCCCGAGAGGGAATGTGTGAGAAGACAGATTTCACGAGGAAGTTCGTCAGATAGATTCTCCGCGAGCATTGACCCAAGGAGTTAGAGTGTCTAGCAGTTTTTTCAGAGCATAGATAGCAATGCCGATAGATATATGAATCCTAGAGTGACAGTCGGGAGGACTGGGCTACAGTTGGTGGTGGTACGAACACAAGTTCGCTGCGGCACACATTTGGCGCCCAGCGCGCGACACTCTTTTCTCGCCTCGCGATTGGACGCGCGCAGGTCTCGCGCAGTCGCGAGAAGCCCGCGCGAGCGTCTGTTGGCGCGTCACTTGTGCGGTATCGACCATGTTGAGCGTGTGCCACATCTCTCCTTGCCACCATGACCGACTACTACAATTGGGGTGTTCACCCTGCCAGTAAACTCAAAGGAAATGAGCTACCTGTACCTGCCCCGCAGCAGCCACGCAAGACCACCGCGACATGGTGGGGACAGTTCCGACGTGCTGCGCTATGGGTTGGATTCGGTCTGTCTTGCGTCTCGCTCTATAGACGGCACTACAGCGCTGGGCGGAACATCGAGGGGTCATACCGGGTTGGAGATGTAAAGTGGTGGCCGTGCGATGGGCAGAACGACGTTCCTGGGGCTGAGTGCGGTTATGCAATGTGAGTGGCAGATCCCTGCGCGAGCAACAGATACGGTGTAGGCGAAACATACCGGAGGGCTAACTCGCAGTGATTAGAGTGCCGCTGGACTACCTCAACGCTAGTGCAGGCGTGGCCCAAATCGCGCTTGCTCGCTACAAGGCCACCAGTGCAAACAAGAAGGGCAGCGTCTTCCTGAACCCCGGAGGACCCGGAGGAGCAGGGAAGAGGCTCGCGTCTTCTGCAGGCCCATATTTCCAACGGCTGGTAGGTGGACACTCGTGCTCGCTATGACACATTCTAAGAATGCGCAGGTCGGAGAGGAGTACGACATGATCGGCTTCGACCCGAGAGGTATCGGAGAGACTGAGTAGGTTCCTCACCCTTCCGGCGTGTGACAAATCTTACTCTCTGCGCCAGACCGCGGACGCAGTGCTTCCCAAGCCCAGAGGCGCACGCTGCGTTCATTGCCAACACAGTCCTAGAACGCGGATACGACGTCGGCCCCAACCTGACCGACCCGCTGAACCGCAACCACCTGATTGAACAGCAGCGTGACGCCGACGCACTGTGGCAGACGCAGTTCCAGATCTGCGCCCAGACTATGGGCGACCAGCTCAAGTACATGGGCACTAGCACTGTCGCGCGCGACATTGACTACATCACGACGCTACTGGAGGGAGAAGACGCGTTGATGTGAGTGCCTTTTACCGGTTGTAGGCTCACTGCGTCCTCGGTGTTCACTCTCCGACGTCAGTAACTTCTACGGCCTCTCATATGGCACGGTCATTGGGCAGTACTTGGTAAACATGTGAGTACCTCCCTCCAGCATGCTAACTACTAGCTCATCAATCTTAGGTTCCCCGACCGCGTTGGTCGCGTCGTGATTGATGGCGTCGTGGATGCTATCGCCTGGGCGAGTACGTCCAACCTATGAGCTCTCACATGCACCGCCTGACGACCTCGTTCAGCTGAGCCCTCCTACAAATGGGAACGCTACTGGCAGACCTCCACAGACACAGCGTACGAGATCTTCTTCTCTGACTGTGCCAAGGTGAGGTTTGCGTTTATGTCCACCTCGTTACACTGCTGACGCGAGAGCAGGCCGGGCCGTCTCAATGCGCACTAGCGAAGAGTGACGACGACAAAGCTGCCGATATCCTCGCACGCGTTGAAGCCTTCGTCGAGGAGCTATACTACAAGCCCCTGGCCGTACCGAATGCGACCGTCCCCGGTATCCTTACCAACGGCCGTGCACGTCGTAAGTTGCAGGATAAGCGAGTAACATAGCCTGTACTGACGATCATCGCACAGTATTCCTCCTCGGAGCACTCGAGTCCCCCTCCTCATGGCCCTCCGCCGCCCGCGCCTTCGCCCGCGCGATGCACGGCGACGGGTCCGCCGTCCTCAACGGGCTCGGCGCGTACCTGCGCGACCTCGAGCGCTCCGCGGTCTCCTGCAACGACAACAAGCCATTCGACGCGCCGACGCCAGAGGAGGTCATTGACGAGCAGCTCTACGTGCTCGAGCACGTCTCGCGTTTCGGCCTCGCGGTCGTCGTCGCCGAGCCCGATGCGGGGTGCCAGTATTGGCCGGTCACGCCGCCGGAGCGCTTCTTGGGGCCGTGGAACCACACGCTGAGGAATCCGATTTTGATCATTAGTAACACGGTGCGTGGTATTGCTCTTGCAGCTGTAGACCATGGGCTCACATATGTGGGTCGCCAGGCTGACCCTGCGACACCCATATCGAACGGGAAGCTCGTACACGAGACGCTTGGAAACTCTTCGAGCCTCCTCGTCCAAGATAGTCCTGGCGTAAGTAACCCATATCACGCATTTTTCGGTACCCTATTAACTCTCATGGTAGCACTGCTCCCTCGCGCTGCCGTCGCTTTGCACCGTGCGGAACCTGCGCGCGTTCTTCGCGAACGGCAGCCTACCCGAGGAAGGGACGGTGTGTTCTGTCGACGCATCGCCGTTCCCGCAGCTGGTCAGCGTCGAGGCGTACTCGGTGGAGGACGAGAAGGTCCTGGAGAGCGTACGGCGCGCTGCGGAGGTCGCTTTCAGGCAATGATTTTGGAGCACGATTGATGGACCACTATAGCTCCCTTACCTCTGAGTAGCCTGCTAATGTAACACACTGGATATGAAGACTACTGGAAAGCCCAGGGCATGATCCTCTGCGAATGTGAGGGCCGAGTGGATGCGCCTGACGCGATATGTCTGTCCCACAATAGTGCTTTCTGCCGCCCGCCTAGCTCAATCGGATAGAGCGTCAGACTCTTATGACCGATGTGTTTAGTGGTTATCTGAAGGCTGCGAGTTCGACCCTCGCGGTGGGCTACTGTTCAAACGGCACACTTTTTGCCGTTCTGCCGCGGGACTTCCGAAGGATAAAGAACCTTTATGCGAGGCGTTGGTCACGTGACTTCGTCCCGTTTCCTCTCCCCATTTTTTTCGTAGTTATGGGGAGAGCAAGCCATTGAACAGCTCCTCTCATCTATAATTGCACTGCTCCAGAAAAATTCCGGGGGATGTTACGGGAGTGAAGGCTGCAGACGGCGTTCTTGAGCACTTTCCATTTCGAGAAGCACACACGGTTCAAGTAGACGCCCATCTTGAAGCTTACCCCGTTCGACGAGAACTGCCAGTCTCCAGAGCATGACTCAGCCAACTGCTCAAGCAAGGGGACAATTTTTGTACGTAAGTACCGCGTTTGAATCTGCGATCAGAATACTGAGTGCAATTGACGTTCCTCCTTGTAGAGCGTGAAGTTGAAGGCTCTCTCGTGCAAACCGCCCTAGACTTCTCAGAGCCTCTGCCAAGTCTTGTACTCGTAGTGCTTGGTCATCGGCAAGGCACATCAAGAATTGAACCTCTCTCGCAGCAGGAGATATGCCGCAAGGTGAAGCCCGGCGGTCGGTGTTTACTGGCATCATGCTGCGTGCGCATGCGTGGCAGGCTTGGCGCTGGCAGATGCGGACTTAGCGCATACGCGTCGCACATAGTCCCCATACTGGGTGCTCGGACTCGGAGATATGGGTTGTGCTATAGCAGGCGGCTATTGGCAAAGCGCCGACGCTGTGCGTCGTTCATGCTGCGGTGTTACTTGGTGAGTGAGTGCAGCACCGTTACAACGTACCTGGTGCATCCCAGAGGGCCTCTCCCGACGGTTTGTCATGCAATTCGTCCATGAGCTGCATGGCCAGGCTGCTGCATTGGTGCACCGCTCACTCGATAGCAGTAGCTGGGGAGATGTATAAAAGGGTGAGCAGCGACTGTCCCCAGAACCAACATCCTCACTGACAAACGTCCTTCACAACAACCTCCACACAGCAGATTACCTAGATCACCATGTCCAGCTTCTGGCAGCTCCCCCCGCCCCCGCCGACGCCTCTCGGCCGCCACCGCAAGCTCGCACCCATCGCGGGTGTGCGCGTGTCCCCCATCGTCCTCGGTGCCATGAGCATCGGAGACAAGTGGGCGGAATACGGCATGGGCGCGATGGACAAGGCGAGCAGCTTCAAGCTGCTCGACGCGTACTACGACAAGGGCGGGAACTTCATCGACACCGCGAACGGCTACCAGGACGAGTCCTCGGAGGAGTTCATCGGGGAGTGGATGGAGGCGCGCGGCATCCGCGACCAGATTGTGGTCGCGACGAAGGTTGCTTCCAGTATCTTACTTACAGTGGATATATCAGCTGACAGCCTGCCGCGTAGTACACGACCAACTACAAGCGCGGAGATAGCTACGAAGCGATTCAGCAGAAGACGCACTACACCGGGAACAACATCAAGGCCTTGCACCTCTCCGTGGAGGCCTCCTTGAAGAAGCTCCGCACGGACTATATCGACATCCTCTACGTCCACTGGGTGAGTCTGTTTCAAGCTCTCTTTGCAAAGATATTGACCCGAACACCGACAGTGGGACTTCGACAGCACCGTCGAGGAAGTCATGAACGGCTTGCACAACCTAGTCGTCTCCGGCAAGGTCCTCTACCTCGTGAGTACATTCTCGCTCGCGTCCATGTGGTGAGGGGGCTGATACAGTTCCGTAGGGCATCTCGGACACACCGGCTTGGATCGTGTCGAAGGCGAACACGTACGCCCGCCTCATGGGCAAGACGCCCTTCGTCATCTATCAGGGCTGGTGGAACGTCCTTCTGCGCGACTTCGAGCGCGACATCATCCCCATGGCCAGAGAAGAAGGTAAGCGTGCGACAATGAACCTTGAGCCACGTTGAGCTGACATCGACCTAATCTCAGGCATAGCGCTTGCTCCGTGGGGCGTCTTGGCCGGGGGGAAGATCCGCTCTGACGAAGAGGAAGAAAGACGCCGTCAGACTGGCGAGAATGGTGAGTCTACTGCAGTGTTCGCTGTCGCAGTGTGCTGAAAAGTACTCGCAGGTCGCACGGCTCTCCAGCCCAACTGGGAGAGAACCGAGGACGAGAAGAAGATGTGCAAGGCCCTCGAGGAAGTCGCTAAGCAGGTCGGCGCGAAGAACATCCAGGCCGGTCAGTCGTGCCTATGCAGAGCGTCAGTCTCGAAGCAATACTTACCCCAATATCAGTCGCCATTGCGTACGTGATGCAGAAGACGCCGTACGTCTTCCCCATCGTCGGCGGCCGCAAGGTCGAGCAGCTCGAGGACAACATCGAAGGCCTGAACGTTGCGCTCACCGAGGAGCACATCAAGTACCTCGAGAGCATCCTCCCGTTCAACCCCGGCTTCCCGAATACCATGATCGTGAGTCCTGCCATTGCATCAAACTTTGTAGTGGAAACTGACTACGTGTTGTTCTGCAGGGCAATGGCACTGAGTACTCGCTCTTCACCAAGACGGCTGGCAACTTCGACAAGTGGCCTCTTGCTCAAGCTATCCGCCCGGCGTAATCTCGCATCTTCGGTCTTTGCGTGCACGATTTGCTGTGTGCTGAACCCCAAGTGGATGTAGCCGTTGGACGATGATAAGTAATATGATTGCAGTTTCCTTAAATGTAGGCTGTATTTCAAGTCCGAAGACCTTGGCCACCAGTGGTGGGATTTGCTAGAACGCGCGTCCTCTAAGTGACATATACGCCTCATAAACGCCACAGAGAACTTGAAGTTGTGAAATGCATTAGGAGTATGAGGATCTAGTGCATACGCATAGGCCATCCAAGGTATGGCCCGGAGGACTCGTTTACTACGATCCTTCTTGCCTTTTTGAGAAGCACACCGTGAAGGTGCGCCCAGATAGGCGCCTATCCTCCGTTTGGAGCGACCACTTTAACTTGAACAAGTTCAAGGCGACCAACACAGATATACCGTTACTCAAGTCTGTATAAGTTCATACATATGGGATTGTATTTCACTCACATCCACACTCGCGCGTGCAGATATATGGGTAACGAGACGGCGGAAGAGCATGGGGACGTGTTTCCAGCATCTCCGATTTGTGGCCGCAGTTCCTCCCACCCAGCCAAGTTCCTCTGAGCACTCTGTCAGCGCGACTTACGATCAAGCCGGTGCTTTATTTTCTCCACAAGCTAATGTCGTTCAGACGGCCCGCCTATACGTGGTACTACGTCGTGCGAGCCTCATACCGGAGACAACTCTCCGTGCTCTGACTCATGCTCCTGCCAAAGCTGCGCAGAAGCTGTCGGATAACGAAGGTCGGTTACAGAGGGTGTCAGTAACGGCGAATTCCTGGATACATGAGAACGTCTGAACTTCTTCTGATTACCGTTCTACTATACGCAGATCCCAATTATATCGCATACAAGAGCTGTTCGCGTTTATAAACGATCACGAAGTCGGCGCATCCGGCTATGTTATCGGAAGCCTACCATGCTGGCCGCATTCCATTCTCGAGGACCCCCTTTTCTAGGGTTCTCAACGTCGCGCCTGACGGTGTGCCCTGCACAACAAACCACCCCGCCCACCGACCTGACCTGCGGCGTCTGCCGAAAGGTCAGCCCCGGTCGGGGAATTAACAACGCGTCGACAGCTGCACTCTAAGCGTGATAAAAGCCCGCGAGAGCATACAGCGGACGGCCGCGGGGCACCTATGCGCACTGAATGCCTCGACTCGGAGGTATCAGTTATGTTATAGCAACTCCTCGGAGGGGCGCACTGCCGATGTGTCGTAAGTAAGAACTGCGGCTATGCATCGCAAGTGGTCTGCCCTCTCACGATGTCTTCTCTGCGGTCGCCGCTGAGTTCGGTATATGCCCGGTTGTGTATCATAGAGCTCACCCGCTCGCTGCAGGGCTAGGCCGTTGCACTCGCCCACCGGATGAGGGACGGGGCGGACGTTGAAAAACATAAATGGGGTGAGCTGCTCGCTATATAAGCCCGCGACATTATCTGACTGACGGGAATACTCCCCATACACTCTCAGCAAACCACACCTAGACCACCATGTCATCCAGCTTCCGACAGCTCGCCCCGCCTCCGCCGACTCCGCTCGGTCGCCATCGCAAACTTGCGCCCCTCGCGGGCGTGCGCGTTTCTCCAATTGCGCTCGGTGCGATGAGCATCGGCGACAAATGGGAGAAGCACGGGATGGGCGCGATGAACAAGGAGAGCAGCTTCAAGTTGCTCGACGCGTACTACGAAAAGGGCGGAAACTTCATTGACACCGCGAACAACTACCAGTGTGAGTCGTCTGAGGAGTTCATCGGGGAGTGGATGGAGGCGCGCGGGATCCGCGACCAACTGGTCATCGCGACTAAGGTCAGTACACAATTTACCCTTGTAGCCGCGGTTGCTGCTGACCGTCCTTTGTAACGTGCAGTACACGGCGAACTACAAACAAGGGGAAGGTAGCAAGGATATCAAGCAGAAGACGCACTATACAGGGAACAACCTAAAGGCGCTCCATCTCTCGGTCGAGGCGTCTCTGAGGAAGCTGCGCACAGACTACATCGACATCCTCTATGTTCACTGGGTGAGTGTATAGTGCTATCTAAATGAATTTGGTACGGCTAAGCCGGGCGCCGACAGTGGGACTTCGACACATCCGTGGAAGAGGTCATGAACGGCTTGCATAATCTCGTCGTAGCCGGCAAAGTGCTTTACCTCGTAAGTAACGCGACGTTTGTATCTGGTACTACGCGGCTCTAAATGGTGCGAACGCCGACAGGGTATATCGGATGCCCCGGCCTGGGTCGTAGCCAAGGCAAATACCTTCGCTCGCCTCACGGGGAAGACGCCGTTCGTCATCTACCAGGGTTTGTGGAACGTTCTACAGCGCGACTTCGAGCGCGACATCATCCCAATGGCTCGTGAGGAAGGTAAGCAGTGTGTAACAAGTACTAGGATGCCGTGCACTCATTTGGGGATCATCTTTGAAATAGGGCTGGCTCTTGCTCCGTGGGGCGTCCTGGCCACAGGCAAGATTCGCAGCGACGAGGAAGAAGAAAAACGGCGACAGACAGGCGAGAATGGTGAGTCAACCGCGCTGTACTCCTGCCTACCCTACTGAGCCGTTTCCGTAGGCCGTACTACTCACAAACCCGACTGGGAGAGAACCGAAGACGAAAAGAAGATGTGCCAGGCCCTGGAGGAAGTCGCGAAGCAGGTCGGCGCCAGGAACATTCAAGCCGGTATGTGCTTCTGCATCTTATATTCACAAAGTGGGGTTGTACTGACTACGACTCTAGTGGCGATCGCATATGTCATGCAGAAGACGCCGTATGTCTTCCCTATCATCGGCGGGCGCAAGGTCGAGCAGCTCGAGGACAACATCGAGGCGCTCAACGTCGCCCTCTCCGAGGAGCACATCAAGTTCCTCGAGGGTGTCCTGCCGTTCAACCCCGGCTTCCCGCATACCATGATTGTAAGTGCTAGACTCACCTCATCGCTTGCTACGCCGACTCTTCCTCTGTTGCCGCTGCAGGGGGACGGAGTTGAGTACTCTTCCTCCACGAAGACGGCGGGTCACTTCGAAAGATGGCCCCGTGCAGAAGCTATCCGTCCGTCAGACAAACGTTGCTAAATCATTGCCCCCGTGTAACTGCTGTTGTATAACAACTATAGCCCGCTTAGATACCGGAAGCCATGAGACTGCATTCAACGTTCAAGCTCAAGCTCAAGCTCATGCTCGGCCTCCGATTACTCGGTGATACGCTTCGGACTAACGTTCGTGAGCTTCCTTCGCATCGCCCTTGCCGTCACTGCGCGACAGACTTTTGCCAGTCGCTGCAGCGCCGTCCTGAGTCAAACAACATCCTGTTCACTCACTGATGCTTCTAATTGTGAGTTGACCGTACAAGTCGAGAACGGAACTCATATCATATCAATTTGGATAAGATGCACTATTGCTATACGTACACATACACATGGGCTATCTATCGTACACAGAGGTGGTGGGAATAACTACCTGTCCGATGCATGAATCCGTTAACGCGTGAATAAGTAGACTCCGAGGAGACACCGCCGAGGACATGAACCAAAAGACGAGAAAGGAGGCCAATGGGAGTGAGTAGGATGGGGGGCAGCAGGCGTCAGGTACACAATATACAAACAAACATGCCAACGTATCATCTAGACGGAAATTATGCAAGTACAAACGGAGGCGTGGGCGTTATCATTACGGGGCTTGAGCTTGGGGCTGAGGATCTTGAGGCTCGGGATCCCAGGGTGCGGGTATGCGGGGGACGTCGACCAGGTTGTGGTCCAACCGCGCGTCCTTAACACGCTCGCGGTCGGTCATGCCCATTCGAGCGCGGCAGCGGACCAGACGAAGCTTCGTTCGCTTGATCCCTGGACCCACAGATACATGAGCATACATGTGGAATCGAGCTGGGGAGAGGTGCACGTACATGTGGAGATGGTACTCCGGTCTTCGTCGAGGAATGGGTTGTCCGCTTGCAGCACGTTGTCCTGGAGCGCGTACAGACACCACAGCGACTCTTCGTACAGCTTCTCGCACTCGTCGGGCGCTTGGGCTTGGTCGAACAGCTCCTTCCGTGCAGCTGTGCGACTCTGCAAAGTCAAGAAGATGTAAGAGTGAATCCATCTGGGAGCCATGGGCCATAGCACACGTACCAGTAGCAACGCGTGGTCGTACACGAGCTGATCCAAGAACGTCGGAGGCCCAGTATACTGAGCAGGCAGCCACGTCTTAACCAGGGCCGCGCGATCGTGGCACTTGATGAAGTGCTCCTTGAACCACGTTAGCGCTGTCGACGCTCATCAGTATCGTTCCAAATACGATCCAGAGTCTCGAGCCTACCTTCATCAAAGCCTTCGCTCATCTCAAGCTCCCCATCGGGATCCCGCATCTGCATGTGCTCGTAGTAGTTCCGCAGCTTGTCGATGCCCTTCTGCGCGAACGACATGAGCAGCATGTACAGCGCGACGCACGTCATCGCGTTGTATTCCGCCTGGATGTCCGCGTTCTTCCGCCGCGCCGCGAGCCGCTCCGTCTCGCCCTCGCGTCGGAGGAACTTCGTCGGATCTGGTAGGGGTTCTGGTCGTGGGTCAGGAAACAAGCGACACTGCAAGAGGATTGGGGGAGGGTACGCACTCTGCGGGAACGCCTTGACGTAGTCGTACATCTCGTCCGCCCAGCGCTCGAGCACCTCCGTCTTCTGGGCCAGCTCCTCGAGCGCGGACAGCAGCTCCTCCTCTTCCGCGTCTCGCTGGCCTTGGAGCTCGAGACCGAGACCCTGAGCCCGCGAACCGAACGTCTGCGTCCTCCTGGGTGACGATGGCGTGTACTCTCGGTTATATGACGGTCGCCGCTTCGTGCTGCCTCCGCGTAGGATACCTGTCGCGATGTTGAGCGCGCGTGTGAGTGCATTGCCGCTCGCACGGGCCCCGGCACTTGAGGGGGATGAAGATAGTGGTACATTGGGTATGGGAGGTGGAGGGAAGGTAGTAGGAGGACTCGGGGACTCGAGCGTTGGATCGTCTCCGCCGCGATTTAGGGCCTCGTCAGTGAGCGGTGAAGGCACCTTGCGATCTCGTAGTGGCCGACGGCGAGATGTGATTTCTGCTCAGATATGAGATGGGCCCGACTGAATGGAGCGATGGACCTTACCATCGACAGCGCGGTTGATTTCCACCGCACGACCGTCACCGACCAGGACATACTCGCGTCGCAGCATCCCATCCTCTTCGGTTTCGCCGGGAATCATGGAAGAGGCGTCCGGTGTTTCCGCAGGGAGAGGCTTGGTCTGCAGTGCGGGGCTAAAGCGAGGAGACTGTGACTGTCCAGGTGGAGATCGAGGACGCGAAGGGCCGGCTACATTGTCCACGGCCCTGCACCAGCCTCAGCAACCTGTACGTGCAATCCAAAAGCGCAGGGGCTTACTCATCAGGCATTAGCTCCTCGGGGGGGCCACCAGTATGCGACTTGCGTCTGAACTTGATCTTCGCGGGTGGGATCATCGCCTTCGGATCCAACACCTCCGGAGGGATCACTCGGTGGTGGTCAGGTATACGGGTGGGGTCCGCGTCGTCGTCGTCGTCCGGCGGCGGTATCGATTCCTTCGGCCGCGGGAACTTTGACTTGACCATCGCCGTGCTCGTGAAGAACTCCTCGAAGCTCGCGCGCTCCGCCGGCACCTTCTTGAGCAGCGCGCGGATGAGCATCTTGATGTCGGGCGGGACGGGCTTGAGCTCCTCGCCCTTCGCCTGCGCGCGTGCGACGGCCTGTGGGTCCTCATCCGGAAACTTGATCCCTTTCGAGTCCTCGATCTTCTTCAGCAGCTCGATGTGGTTCTGTGCGCGGAACGGCGGCTTCCCGACCGCCATCTCGTAGAGCACGGCGCCGACAGACCATAAATCCGCCTTAGAGTCGTACTTCTGGTAGCTCAGGATCTCCGGAGCCATGTACAATCTATCGCCACTAAGCGGCCAAAGCGGGATACAGGGAGGAGTAGACTCACGGCGAACCGCACAACGTCTCTGCCATCATCGCCGAGGGCAGAAATCGTGCGAACCCGAAGTCGGCCACCTTTAGCACTGGAACCCCTTGTGGATGACCTCGCGAATACTCGTCCGGGCCTGCCGGGGTCAAGAGCAGATTCTAGGAACGGTGAGTAGTGCTATACCTCAGCTGAACCGAAGCAGACGTACCTGAGGCTTGATATCTCGATGAATGAGGTTCCGCTGCCGAAGGAACTTAATCGCGCGGGCTGTCCGGCCTCTCACTTCAGCAGCTACATCTGCCGCATGGCTCTGGTACGCACCTAGCTGCCGCAAGAAGCTGCGTACTACGATTTCGCTTAGGCCGCCATGCTTCGGATGCGGGTAGTACGTAGGGGCCGCGCCAGGGGAAGGGACATATTCCAGTCCCTCTACTCGACCGCGCTTCTTGATGTAGTTCGCGAGGTCTCCTCCGGCGCAGAACTCCATTATGAGGTATATATTCCGTTCTGCGCGCTGGGGGGATAGTCAGCACTTGGGTTATATATTGCCATACTACAGGTGCACGGTCTGTTCCCGCATCCCAGTGGAATGACTGGCCCGCAAACATGCGTATATGCGTTACGAGAATACACTGCAACCATATGGAGCATGCATGCCTCGGGCGCATAGAGCTGCTTAGGGAAACAGTTCCACTTCCACCATCTTGGCATATACTCGTAGACCGCTTTGCGGATGTTTCACGTTCGGGGCTCTGTTGATGAGTGGGGCCGGACCGAAACCCCCTCAACTAATCGCCCGAAGCCGCTCGGTGGGTCGCGGTGGCCCTCCCGACTGTTTGTCCGCCCCCCCCCCCCAATCAACAGAAGCCCAGACATAAAGAAATCAAAGCCCGAGCTATCGACTCCTCAGTAGCTGTAAAGAAAACATGCACTCACTATAACATCAAGAAGCCGGGTGATATGCCGGTGCGAGAGACTCTTCAGGATCTCAATCTCCCCTTGCAGGTTATCAAACAGCTTCGGACTAAGACCGCTGCGGTTCACAGTCTTAATCGCGACCTGCTGGTGTGTTTGCTATATCGTACAGAACAACTCAAGTCAGTTGTGCACGTTCCCGAAGTGTGGCCGGGACGCACCTCATGGTAGCCCCGGTAGACCGTCGCAAAGCTCCCCTTCCCCAGATCGCCGACAATAACATACGGCTTCACCTCCGCGTCTTCCGCTCGCAGCATCCTATCGTTCGGCGCGGCTGCCGTGCGCTTGCTCTTGCTCGTGTTCGTAGGCGTGGGTGTGAGTGTGGCTGGACCAGGGAGCGCAGACGGTGCCATTGAGTGCTACGCGTAGTGTACAAAGTCAAGGTGTTCTCGCTCAGCGACTGCGATGGCGTCCGTGTATCATGGGGGTTCTGTATGCGGTGTATGGGGGGATCTGCAGAGGAAGTCGGGAAGGAAGCTTGATACTTCTAGCTCAGACCTCGAGGTACTGATACAAGGCGGATGCTTAGTCACGCTAGCGGAGAAGTACCGCCTTGTTACGTGTGCTTATGTCACTCGATCCGGAAATAACGCCTTTGTAGCGGTGTTAACAAGTGTGCCTTCAGATCACGGTCATACTACTGACTCTTACTGCTTAAACCCGGCACCTTCCGCTACAATGAGGTGCAATGTCGCCACCAAGTACTTCAGCAGATAGCGAGAGCACAGACACAAGACACTTTGTCATGGTAATGGTATAGGACCCGGGCAACTTCACCAGATGTCCGGCCCAGATAGCGTATTTTTGGTACCAAATATGGTAATGACCCTTGTTCAAGTTAGCGTATTTGACGACCCATTTTGGGATTAGACGCCCAAAACCTCAGCCTCCTTAGCGTATTTGAGGCCTCAATGTCGGTGAAGTGCGGGCGCTTAAGCTCTGCGAGTACGAGCTGCGCCGCTTTACTCTGAATTGCTGCTCAATCCCTGTGTAATAGCTAGTGATTGAGGGGGACAACACGAGAGGGGAGAGAAAGCTGGAAATCGGCGGAAAAAGAGGCCAATTTAGCCGTCACGTGACCCAACCCTTGTCCAAGTTAGCGTATTTGGCGCCCGAAACTTAGCGTATTTGAGGGCAAAATCGGGGGGTCCCCGGGGCCGGACATATGGTGAAGTTGCCCGGGTCCTAATGGTATGCGTGACTTAACGTTTGGATCTGATAGTTACAGCAGCGATGCTAGTAGGAGCCTATATTTGCTACAGCAGGATCAAAAGGTGCCTCGGAGCCAAGAGGTGTTACAAACGCCAACGTCCGAACGTTTATCTGGGGGCGCAATCGCAACAGCTAACAACATCATCTGCGTAACGTCCATCAGTCCAACTTCTACTGGAACGTATAGGAGGATGCCTCACCGTCTCTCCCAAGCTCAGAGGCTCAGGACCACAATGCCGAGCTGACCCTCACCGCGTCCCCCAGGCGCAGAACGTCGTGCACCCTTACAACCGTCGCGCCCTGCTGCACCGCACAGCTCACCGCCGCGGCAGTCGCAAAGTCGCGGTCGACGGGCCTTGTCTGCCGCCCCTCGTAGTTCCCGCTGCCCACCGCGTCCGGCCGCTCCAGTATCGCGCCCAAGAATGACTTGCGCGACGCCCCAATGAGCATCGGGTAACCCCCAAGAGGATTTCTGGGAGGCCGCGACGGCGGCGCTGTCAGGGCGCGGAGGCGCGGCGAGTACTCGCCCACGACACTTGCGGCGTCACGGAGCACCTCGAGGTTCCCCTCGACCGTCTTGCTGAACCCGAGCCCCGGGTCGACGAGCACGAGCCAGCGGCGGATACCGCCGCGGCCCTTGATCGCGGCCTCGACTTTCGCCCCAAGCTCTATCCGGACGCCCTCGAGCACTGCGCCCCGTCCGTCGCGGTGGTCCGCCGCGTAGTCGTATTGCGAGTAGTCCTTGTTCGCCGACGCGGGCCCGCGCGAGTGCATGAGGATGACGGGCACGGCGAGGTCGCGCGACACCTGGCGCATCTTCGCGAAGTGCTCGGCGGAGCGGGCGGTTGCAGGCCAGTCCGCACCGCTGAACGCGTACACGTCGTTAATGCAGTTTGCGCCAGCATGTACCGACTCCTCCGCGACTTCCCATCGGAAGGTGTCGACGCTGATGAGCGTCGAAGCTGTCCTGGCAATCGTGGGTAGCCTGCCGCCAGGTGTGGTCACCGCGCCCTCCTGCCACAAGCCTCGGATAGCTTGTACCACGGGCACGACGCGCGAGAACTCCTCCTCAGGGGAAACGTAGGCGGCGCCGGGCCGCGTAGAGTAGCCCCCGATGTCGATGATGTTGGCACCATCGGCGACAGCAGAGTTCGCATACGAGAGCGCATCCGGAAGGCTGTAGTGCGCGGAGCCGTCGGAGAACGAGTCCGGGGTCGCGTTGAGCGTCGCCATGATGTACGTTTTTCGGGGTGGAGGCTTGCTGCTAGAGGCGTGCGAAGACACGGGGAACGACCAGTACGTCGCAGTGGGCGGGACAGGGCGTATTTTGGACATGTGGGCGGGCCGTTCGCCTTCGTGGTTGGGTAGGGGGTAGCGAGGGAAGGGGAGGACCTTGTACATGATGGGATCTGAGGATGGTTGCGACATGAGAGTAGCCAGAGTCGCTTCCACAGTCTTCCCTGTTGTAGGAATGATGTATTCAGGGATTACACTGGGCCGTTATGTCAGTGCATCCTCCCGGGTGGTAGGTGATCGATATATGCGTACTCAACGAGCGGACGTAGGACAAACTCCCTTTCGCCAAGGCGCGGGTGAGGAATGAGGAGCTCGCCACTGAGGTTGTCGAGAGCGACACGGGCCGACTCTTGCCTGGTATCCAAAACCAGAGAGTCGTACAGGATGATGTCGAGGTCGATTGCCCGGGGTCCATTACGGAAAGACTCAACGCGTCCGACGGCTGCTTCGATCTGCTTCAAGAAGGATAGAAGTCCACGAGGCTCGAGATCGGTCTCTACCTGTCTTCTCGGTTAATACCCGCATATAGTCTTGAAAGACATAGGCACTCACAACGCACGCACAGTTGATGAACCTAGGCTGCTCCGCGACGTACATCGGCGTGGTCTCGTACATGAAGCTGGTGTCAACCACAACCACGCGCGGTTCGCCCGTCCATTGCTCGATGTCAGCACCAGGAGCTTCTAGGAGGCGGAGGGCACATTCGATGTTCGCAAATCTGTCGCCGATGTTGGCGCCGATCGCTATTGCGGCCCTGTGGGGGAGCGCAAGAGAGCCAGTAACAGACTTGGACTTTGATGGACCACTAGACACCGGTGTGTTCGGGACCACCGTTGGATGTCCGCTATCCGTGCTGCCTTCGTTGAAGTCGGCGAAAGTGCGGGTTACCTCCAACTCGGAGGCCTCTGCCGTGAGTAGAGCGCTGGGCTTCGCGATCCGGACAGTTGCTCGGGCGGTTGAATCCCCCACGAAGCTGAGGGTCAGCTTGGCAACTTCGGAAGCTAGTGACTCGACTGTCAAAAACTTGGAGTCTTCAACGTACTATATGAACATCAGGGTGGCTTGCTCTAGAGCAATCGGATACACGCACGTCGAAGATCCGCTGCTCCAGGTTACGGTAGTCCAAAGGCGCGGCACGCGACCTCGCCTTCGTCACGGAGACGTCGATCCGCACGCTCTGCTTTCTCTGCCTTTCATGCGGGTGTATCCCGAGGATCGCATAGCATGCGAGGTCGCGCAGCGTGAACGTCTCCTCCGCAGGGTCCGAGTGCGGGTCGGGCTTCGTGAACTCGATGCCGAAGGACGCACCATAAAGCAGTGCCTTCGTACGCGCGATTTGCAGCGTGAGCGCGCCCGCCTCGGCGAACCGCCGCGCGTGCGTCTCGCAGATGCGGTCCGCGAACGCCTCGATCGAGGGGAAGACCTCGGCGTCTCCGACGGCCTTGATGTTCGCGGCGACCGCGGAGTAGTTCACCGAGTGCGCGAGGTCGTCCCCCGCCGCCGCGCGGCGCACGTCGTGGGCGATCCCGCAGGTGACCGCGACGGGCTGCGCGTGCGGCGTGCTCGACGGCCAGCGGGAGCCGTCGGAAAAGGAGACGGTGAGGGCGAGGTCCTTGACCCGGATGAAGTCGCTGCGGGGCGTTTGTTCATCGTGCTCGTATGCGCGTATCAGACGGCGTCCTACCTCATCGCGGGCGACGGTGTGCACGGTCGTGGTGGTAGGAGATAAAGACGGGCGCGATTCAATTATGCGTCGAGTCCGCATCGAGTCCAGTCTGGATCAAAGGGGGCACGATCGCGCCCATTTCCCGCTTAGGCAGGCCAAATCCCGCCGCATTCCCCGAAACAGAAACGGCGGGAGGCGCGGTACGCGCTCAGGCCCAGTGCGCCGGTTCACGCGGCTCCGGCTCCTGCCACACTTAGCTCTATCCTCCAGTCTGTGCTTGACCCGAATTCCTAGGCTTTCGGAACTATGGAGGTTGCTTTCTCACTGCAGAAGCTGGCTGGCTACAAGCCCCGAAAGTCCCAGAAGTCGAAGGAGACGCTAGACGCGGGCCTAGTACTCCTCGAGCATGGAGGTCATGCTGTTAAAGGCGAAGCCGGTACGCGACGAGTCCCATCCTTCTTAGCATATCGAGCTCAGATGTTTTCATAAGGCTGGGATACAATTGAGAAGCTCGCTCTGGCCGCACTCGACCAGGGTAACACCGAGGTCGCTGACGTGCGTGCATCTCATTCACCTGCAAGCCAAAACAGCACTCATTGAGCGCGCCTTGCAATCATAGCGATGCATCAGAATACTCTCGGACAAGTTCCCCGACTCCCCGCGAGTCCACATCCTCACCGGCATCCGGATAGAGGCCACGGAGTCCTCAGAAGCCGTGCTGCGGTACTACGATGAGCTGCTTGAAGAGAACTCCTCCACTGCGGTGCGTAATGCCCACCCTGTATGCCGGTTGTATGTTCGCTAATTTGTGGGTCGTAGGCAGCATGGCGGCGCAAGGCGCACGTCCTCCGCGAACAGGGCAAGGTCGATCGGGCGGTAGAAGAGCTCTCAGCTATGCTCGACACCTTCTACACCGAGGTCGACGGCTGGCTCGAGCTCGCAGACATCTACCTCTCATGTCAACAGTGAGTCCCCCGCCACCCCTTCCTGCAGCTTTCACAACTGATATTTGCGGCCACAGGTACACCTACGCCCTCCAGTCCCTCTCGCACGCCCTCCTGCTCTCGCCTCAGAACCCCTCGTATTTCCTGTTGTTCGCGGAGACCGCATACCTCGCAGAGGACGTCCCGCTCGCGTTGAAGATGTTCCTGCAGACGGTCGACATGACCGACGATGACGACGGCGACATGGCCCCGGGTGACTCGATACCCTCCGGAATCACGCTGCGAGCGTGGTTTGGTGTCAAGCTGGTGCGTCTCTCGCAATTGCATGCTGTACAGTATACTAACAAGTTGTACTGCTTACAGTGTACCCAGAAGCTCATCACCGAGCCTCGTGCTGGATCCTCTTCGCCGTCGCAGACACCTGCACCGACGACGTCCAACTTGTCCGCCCTCGATAACCTGTCCACGGAACGTCTACGCACCGCTTACCTGGACATCAAGCACGAGTCTCCTCCCGCTGGGGACAGCGAGCTCGTTGCGGCTCTCGCCGCCCTTGTAAAGTAGCACAGTGTTGTATAGCTGTTGATGACATGAGATACCCCGGACGGCGATGTCGCAAACACCATGCATTCAGAGCTCTGACGTCGGGCTTCGTGAGTGTGCTGTACAGGATTCACGGAATCCGATCCTGGTTGCCCTAAATCATAATCGTATACGGGGCATATGCGCGCGGGTAGAGTAACATGAAAGCGAGATGCGAATGATACAGAGGATGCAGCTCCCGAACCAACAACACTCCGTGGCCGTCGTGCGACGTCGTCGTGGGGCTCAAGGCCCGAGGGGTGTCGACGCCTGGTGCGTCTAGTAGTGACCCGAAGGGGGAGCGTTTTACTTCTCGGGGTTGGCGTTCCTGAGAGAAGGGAGATGTGAGCATGAGCGCCGAAAGGGAGAGAGGGAGGGGGATGAAGGAAGAGTCAGATAGGAGCGAAAGACAGATGCTTGTTTATCAACACGATAGTTTCAGTGTGAACTATGCAATAATTGGTTGTGTCATCCTGAAGCGAGGCATGGGACGCGGGAAAATGTGCGTAGGCCTGCGAGAGAAAACTTGAAAACGAGTACTCACATTCTCCGCTTGCCGTTGGGGAGGAGCGTCACGTTGACGAAGCTGCAGAATCGTCAATACACCTCCAACAGCGTTATAGCGCATTGCAACGCACCGACGGTTGTAGAGCATGCGCTTCTTGGCACGGCCCTTGGGAGTCTTCTTCTTCTCCTGCTTTTCGACCTTGGGGGTCTGCGACTTGACCTTACCGGCACGAGCGAGAGAGCCGTGAACTATGGCATTGGAGCAAACAGATGAGCAAGAGCAGCACAGGCGACAGCAGCGACGAGGAGCGGACCTTTTCCCATGTTTACTTGCTGTGGGGAGGAGGTGGTCGCGGTCGATGAGTAAGTGGAAGGGTGGTCCTGTACAGATCTAGCAGTGCATTTGAGCTCCGCCCGAAATCTTCCCGCGTATTCCTCATCAAGGTTTGGGCGTCTATCACCTCTTGCTTCCGCTGTGCTTGGGCGCTTGAATGTCCGAATCTCTCTCAACTCTGGCTCAACGTCGTCTCCTCTGCCTTCGATACCGTGCAGCTCAATCTATACCGTCTGGTTAACTGGCTATATGCAGGCTTGCGTTCCTCTAGGACGCCTATTCTTAGACTTGTTTACGATGGATACTGGGGGCAATAGCACTTCATGTATTTACTCGTACACGACAATCATTACAACGCCTGGACATCCGGTTCTCGCTACACACGCTACATGTGGAGGGTGGAGGCTATACTCGGAATTTCAAGAGGGGCGGATAGCCTGTGCACGCGGCCACTTGTCGAAGTTGCCCGCCGTCCTGCTCAGCAAAGTGTACTCCGATCCGTCGCCCTGAAAGACAAGGTACGCTAAGTCTCATACAAGCAGAAGGGTTAAGGGGAGTACTTACGACCATAGTGTGCGGGAAGCCCGGGTTGAACGGCAGAATGCCCTCGAGGTACTTCACCTGCTCCTCAGAGAGCGCGACGTTGAGCGCCTCAATGTTGTCCTCGAGCTGCTCGACCTTGCGTCCGCCTATGATGGGGAAGACGTACGGCGTCTTCTGCATCACGTACGCAATCGCCACTACGAGGGATGTGAGCACGAGTGTTCGTTGAATTTCGCACCACAACCCAGAAGCACGTACCTGCCTGAATGCTCTTCGCGCCGACCTGCTTCGCGACCTCCTCGAGGGCCTTGCAGATCTTCCTCTCGTCCTCCGTCCGCTCCCACTCGGGTCTGCTGAGCATACGACCTATGGCGATTGCTCAGTGGACTTCGCGGACGCGAAACGTATAGCCTACCCTTCTCGCCCGTCTTCCGACGCCTCTCCTCCTCCTCATCAGTGCGGATTTTACCGGCGGCCAAGACACTCCACGGCGCAAGGGCCAACCCTACGTTCGTTGTCGGTGAGGTAAGTACATGGCGGCAAATGCTCGTTTCACCGCGCTCACCTTCCTCCCGCGCCATAGGGATGATGTCGCGCTCGAAGTCGCGCTGAAGAATGTTCCACAGCCCTTGGTAGATGACGAACGGCGTCTTCCCCGTCAGGCGAGCATACGTGTTCGCCTTCGACACGATCCACGCCGGGGTGTCCGAGATGCCCTATGAGTGATTTCGTGAGCTTTCCCTGACGCGTTCAAGGTTCGTGCGACGTTATACGCACCAGGTACAGAACCTTCCCGGAAACAACGAGGTTGTGCAAGCCGTTCATGACCTCCTCGACGGTGGTGTCGAACTCCCACTACCGTATTCCATGGTCAGTCTCGCTCCCGCATACCTCTAAAAGAAGCGAATCAGAACTGACCCAGTGGACATACAGAATATCGATGTAGTCCGTGCGCAGCTTCTTCAAGGAAGCCTCGACCGAGAGGTGCATGGCCTTGATGTTATTCCCGGTGTAGTGTGTCTTCTGCTTGATGTTGCTGTTCTCCTCACCGCGCTTGTAGTTCGTCGTGTACTGTAAATCACAAACGCACAATCAGCGTCACCACCCCCAAGCGCAAGCACGGGCCAAGCACCGACCTTCGTCGCGATGACCATATGGTCGCGGACGCCCCGCGCCTCCATCCACTCCCCGATGAACTCCTCCGAGGACTCGTCCTGGTAGCCGTTCGCGGTGTCGATGAAGTTCCCGCCCTTGTCGTAGTACGCGTCGAGCAGCTTGAAGCTGCTCTCCTTGTTCATCGCGCCCATCCCGTGCTTCTCCCACTTGTCGCCGATGCTCATCGCCCCGAGGGCGATCGGCGACACGCGCACGCCCGCGATGGGCGCGAGCTTGCGGTGGCGGCCGAGGGGGGTCGGCGGGGGCGGGGCGGGCTGCCAGATTTTGGACATGGTGCTTTGGGCTGGGGTGGTGGTGGGCTGTGTAGGAGGGCGTGTGCGGGTCAGTCGTGGGGGACGCGGGGGCTCAGGTGGTGAGTGCTCGCCTTATTTATACGGCTCAGCGCGCGCCGAGGCCCGCCCCGCGCACATTGGAGCCTGCTTCTGGAGTTACTAATCTCGCTCGATAAGTCGCAGGTGGTAGGACGCGGCGCACGGTGGAAGGCGCCGTGAGAGGCTCAGGATAGGCCGCATGACTTGCTGCTCTGCTGCACGCAGCGCCGCGATATTCTCGCAGGGCCTTCTATAACATAGTTTATGCGTAGTTCCGACCGGCCTGGTATCGATGACTTCACTGTCTTGGTACGCGGCGTACCCTGTAGGTATGTGCTATGTCCGCGATTGCCATCCTCGGAGCGTACTGACTGTGTTTGGTAGAGCACCCAGCTTGACCGCTGTGCGTAAACGCGCACGCCGCTCACACATATCACGGCATTCAAATTCGCGAAGCCGCGGTGATGCTGCGGGTACGGTCTTACGGCGGCTCGAGCTGTTGGGCGAATGGTCATGGAGGCTGACACCCGTAGCAGGCCGACGAGAGTCATGCGTGTATTCGAATAAGTAATGAGATAGCACATAAGAAATAAGATAACGAAGAACAACGTCGACGACCGATCAAGACACCGGGATACATACGAGAAACGGAACGCTGAAATTTGAGCGACACGGTGTACCAGGCTGCGGCACTGCGCAAGTCACACCTCCTCCTCACCTTTGTCCTCGGCCTCGAAGAACGAGTAGGACCAAGTCCCAGTGAGCAACGCCGAAGTGCGAGGCACGTCCTCCTCTTCGCCAGCGGCTCGCTCCGGCTCTGGGTCGTCCAGGGACGCGTCGTGCCCCCTGTCCTCGGAGTCACCCATCGACGTCGGCAGCGACTCGCTTTCACCCACTTACGCATCTGGTCCATGGAGTGCCCAGGGCTGTACCTCCGCCTCGAGGTCCGGTGAGCGCAGCCTTCCCGGCGTGAGCTCGATGTCGTTCGGATGTAGCACGAGGTAGTTGAGGATAAGCCGTTGCACGGCCTCATGCAGGTGCTCGGGGTACATCGGTTCCTTCTTCATCACCGCGTACGGGATGCGCACATGCTGCGCGATATCGAACAGCGTTCGCGCAACATCGTGCATCTGCGGGGGGAACGGCGCAATGAAGGCGTCCGGTGTACAGTCAAGCAGTGGAGTCCGGGTGTCAAGAGGGAAGTTCTCGCACTCATGCGAGCCGGGTTGAAGGAACTTGTGCGATCGCAGTATCCGCCAAAAGCGGTTCAGGGCGTTGTACTGCAAGCTGCCGGGCTCGTCGGTGTGGCCCTTTGGCCGAACCCGCAGGAGCGCGGAGTACATCGTCCAGTATACCGACTCCACGTCATAGTCCCACCGGTGCTCGTAACGCATGCGCTCGCAGCGCCGCGATGCAGTTTTGATATCATCGGCCAAGGGACCCACGACTCCGCGATGGAACATTGTAGCGTCCGAGGGCTCGTCAGAGTACTTGTCGTAACGCTCCTGTCCGTATGCCTGGGTGTAGTAGAGACGCGCGGCCGGGCGAGACAGATCGGGCATGGGCAGGGGTACATGCCTAACATAGACCACTTTCCCTACAGCTGCCGCGCGAGCTACATACGCCGGAGTGCCCTGTCAATAATGTCAGCTATTTAGTATTCGAATCATTATGACCTATGCGTACCACACGCTGTGTCAGCTTTGAAGCTGCGTTGGCCCCGTCCAACCTGACTGCCAGGTCGAAGTCGATGAGAAGGCATCGCGGAGTGCGCTCCGCGGGAACTCTATCACATGGGATCGATGTGAATTGTCAGCAAGCTAGGTCTGCCATGCAAGGATGCTTACCTCAGTTGACCAGACAGCACGTCATCAATAAAGACTGGCGTGTCCTCCATAACCCGTGCGTTGGCACAATGCGCCCAACGCGGGTACATTAGGATGTTGTTCAAGGACATGTCCCGATGCAACACCTTCGCTTGGCTAGCCAGCGTTCGGTGAACTACAACACACAGAAAAGCAGCATCAGTCTGAATGCAGGTGAGGGAGGTTTTGTTACTTCACGTACCCTCTAGTACGTCGTAGATCGCCATCAAGAGGTCATTGACACTCTTAGCCCGAAGCAAGGACTCGCCGACGTCGGCGAGCACCATCCTGTGCTTGACGCGTGGCGGCTCATGTACGCTCTCGATCTTGCTGCTCATACCCAAGTCTTCTTCAAGCCCGAAACGGACTATCTCTTCGTGCGCAACACGAACGACTCCTGGCACGAAGCCGTGGCGGTGGATGTGTTTGAGGATCGCGGATTCCACAAATCTGTCCAGGATCGATTCAGGCTCATCGCCAAGTAAGGAGTGTCTTCGATAGCAGTCCTTGATGATTGCTTGCCGAGTCGGCCGCCTGCCAGCGAGGAACACTCCGGTACGTCTCCTCCCCGGGCGCTCGGTGTGGATGCGAAAGACATGGGGGAAGCGCTCCCCGTTCGATTGTATCGATAGCGAGAAACCAGAGGAACCTTCATGCCAGAGCATCGTCGGGTCGTGCAGGTAGTGACGGACGGGCGGGACGTAAAGGGAGTAAACGTAGTTCACGAGAAGCTGGAGGCCCTCGTCGTCCCATTCCGCAGGGTCAGAGCCGACTGTACCCGTGGAATCCGCATAATAGACCTTGAATCCATTTTCGAGGATCTCGAGGCAATACAAGCCTGTACGATGTGGGTTTTGCCATAGAAAAACCGTTGCGTAGGAGTTGATGGCGGTGCCCTCCGACTCAGGGTGATACATGGCCTCGTCGGCGATGAGGGACTCCACTAGATGAACGGGGAAATCAGTCAACGAAGTATCACCAACATCATTGTTCGCGTCGGGAGTGTCCGCCGAAGGTGGGACGGAACGGATGCCTATGATCTGAGGCATCGTCTCATTGCCAGTATACGGGAGGAACTTGTATGCCTTTTCCGCCAAAGTGAGAGATTCGTGGCCTGAAGCGGTGTTTTTAAGGAGCTCTGCGATGTTCGAGAGTGAGCAAGAGTGAAGGGTCTAACCCACATCAACGATACGCACCATGAAGCTCGGCGCTCAACGTCGAGAGAAGCTTACAGAGTGCGAGTACATGGTCCTTTGCCACACCAAGATTGTACATCGCATCCTGGACTTTCTCTCGGGCTTTCAACTCCTCGAAGAGTAACTCTGAGCAATTGTTGATATGCCCCTCGAAATCCATAATGAGCTGTGCACAGCGTCAGTCACTGCTAAGTCTGAGTCCATCGCATCTGGACAAACTCACAAATTTGAAAGGTAGGGCTGAGAAGCTGGAAACCTGTTGTAGTCGCGGTAGGGTAGGGGTCCTGGGGTGGTCGTTGTGTATGGTGAGAGTCTGCTGGAAGGAACCCTGCCATTTTATACTCGGGCGGATTAGCCACAGCGTCGCTGGCCACAGTGGCTTTCAGACGAGCACAACACGCCCTTTCAAACGCGCGAGCGATGGAGAGTGCTGTGGCAGCCACGCGACATTGATTATTGCGCGTTACAAAACCATCCAAACAAAGGACGTAGGCCTGCGGGCGGACTCTGTCTCAGCACGCTGCGGCGCGTCAAGGTGGAACTGCCGCACCTCATGGCCGTGGCCAGCGCAGCTTCAGAAGTCAAAGCTTTTGTTCAAGTCCTCGTGAAGGTGCTCGCGCATTCCAGGAGGCAGGATCGGGTTCTTCCCATCTGATATGTACTCTGGGTGATAGGCGCCGTGAGAACAAGGGAAGCCGATTTGGGAGAGGACGGGCGACGTACTGAACGGCATCTCTACGCTTTCCTTGGCGTTGAAGGTAATGGTGGGGAAGTCCTGAGTCAGTACGGAGGTTGAGCGCAGCAGATTATAGGAAGGCTGATCGAGCGTACTATGAACGGAATCTGCGTGAGTGGTTCTGCAGAGCAAGGGTGAGTCGGTGAGAGATGCGCATCAGGTAAGTTGACTACGCACTCTTGTCTTGGACCACAATTTTCGTGACACCGAGCGCGGTGTCAGTCGTCATTTGGACAGGCCCTAGCCGTCTGCCCGGGAAGCCAAGGACCCGGAGTTCGCCAGTCCTGTCGCGTGGAGGATCGTCCCCTGTGAAAGCATCGTGCCCTCAGGAGCGGGCCCTCAGGTGGAAGCATATGCCTACGAACCCAAGATTCCCTACGTGACTAGTCAGAAGTGGGCGGCACACAGGTGGTCAAGCGGCTTACACCGAATAAGAACCACTCGAATCGGCCGTCCCCGTCTTCTGGCGAGAGTTCCTCCTCCGCCTTCGGATCGAGGAGGCATACCTTCTCTAGCGGTACGCCCTTTTCCTCCATCAGCTCAAGGACTGATTTTTGGTGCGCGTACGCGGACGCCTTCGACGGCCCCGCGTCTTGTGTGAACAGAGACGTGAGCGTGTTACACGACCCTGGCGACAGGTGCGTGAAGTGCACTGTCGCATCCGGCCCTGCAAAAGTCCTCATATGCTATGCAATGCTGGGTAAGAACTTCGGGGTTGGCATTGAGATTCGAGCCACATGAGCGGTACCTACCGAGTACTCGAGCTCTACCCATTTTGGCAGGGATTTCGGCGTCTGCTCGTCCTCCTCCATATGCTCTGTGCGGAACGTCAGCAAAATTCGCGACCGTTGGTTGTCCTCTGTACCTATAACGTATGAGAACGTCATGCCGATATGTACAAGTCCGTCCTGGAGAGTGGTGGGCCTGGCCAAACCTGAACGACGGGCGTCTAAAAGGATCGCGAACTTCAGTGTGCGTCTCAAAAAGGTAAGTGGCTTCAAGAAGGATCGTAAACGAGTCCTCAAGCTCCGGGCCATCCTTTGGATGGCCTATGCACATGCGCCTGGCATCGATAATTCTGGTGGATGTCGTATTATTACGCTCGGTCAGGATTTTTACGCGTTATCATCACTTATATGACGGGCATTCTAGCAGATCCTCAAGTTCTAACTCCTCGAGTCAGTACAGGCTGAATTCAAGGTAACTAGACTCATATTGACATCGATCAACGGTTACATCCAAATGAGGCTCAGCACACAGCATATCGTACACGCGAAGATCAAGATGCGAATCTACGCCGGGCGGATAGCCTGAGCAAGGGGCCACTTGTCGAAGTTGCCGGCCGTCTTGGTGGAGATCGAGTACTCCGTGCCATCACCCTGCAGAAAAACTCATTGTAAGTCTCCGCTTCAAGATGTGGGGCGATAGCAGGACTTACGATCATGGTGGTCGGGAAGCCGGGGTTGAACGGGAGGATGCTCTCGAGGTACTTAATGTGCTCCGCGGTGAGCGCAACGTTCAGGCCTTCGATGTTGTCCTCGAGCTGCTCGACCTTGCGCCCGCCGACGATGGGGAAAACGTACGGCGTCTTCTGCATCACGTACGCGATGGCCACTGAGATCGGGGTGAGCATCACTTCTAGACACGGCGCTCTAGGTGGGTTCGACTCACCAGCTTGGATGTTCTTCGCGCCAACCTGCTTGGCGACTTCCTCGAGGGCCTTGCACATCTTCTTCTCGTCCTCGGTTCTCTCCCAGTTGGGCTGGAGCGCCATACGGCCTGCAAGTAGCGCTCAGCACACTGCGACAGCGCACAGCGCGGTGAGCTCACCCTTCTCGCCAGTCTGGCGCCGTCTCTCTTCCTCTTCGTCAGAGCGGATCTTCCCCCCGGCCAAGACGCCCCACGGAGCGAGCGCAATACCTGAGATCGCGTTGAAGTCAGCTCAACTCGGTTCGAACATTCACTGTTGCGTGCTTACCTTCTTCTCTGGTCATAGGGATGATCTCGCGCTCGAAGTCGCGCAGGAGGACGTTCCACTGGCCCTGGTAGATGACGAAGGGCGTCTTGCCCATGAGGCGGGCGTACGTGTTCGCCTTCGACACGATCCAAGCTGGGGTGTCCGAGATGCCCTGTCAAAGCCTGCGTCAGTCCCACATGCGCGTAGACGCAAGCGAACATGTACTCACGAGGTAGAGAACCTTGCCGGAGACGACCAAGTTGTGCAACCCGTTCATGACTTCCTCGACAGTGCTGTCGAAGTCCCACTGTTGATTGTTCGATCAATTTTGTTTCGACGATCAGTTTGATGCGGAGACTTACCCAGTGGACGTAGAGGATGTCAATGTAGTCCGTGCGCAGCTTCTTCAAGGAAGCCTCCACCGAGAGGTGCAGGGACTTGATGTTGTTCCCTGTGTAGTGCGTCTTCTGCTGAATCGCCTCGTAGCTGTCTCCGCGCTTGTAGTTGGTCGTGTACTATACGCCGCAAACTGTCAGCCGGGATATCAGGTGCAAGTAGGGTAAGAGAGCCGACCTTCGTCGCGACCACAATCTGGTCGCGGATGCCGCGCGCCTCCATCCACTCCCCGATGAACTCCTCCGAGGACTCGTCCTGGTAGCCGTTCGCGGTGTCGATGAAGTTCCCGCCCTTGACGTAGTACGCGTCGAGCAGCTTGAAGCTGCTCGCCTTGTCCATCGCGCCCATGCCGTACTCCGCCCACTTGTCTCCGATGCTCATGGCACCGAGGACGATGGGGGACACGCGCACGCCCGCGATGGGCGCGAGCTTGCGGTGGCGGCCGAGCGGGGTCGGCGGGGGCGGGGGGAGCTGCCAGAAGCTGGACATGGTGATCTAGGAAGTCTGTGGTAGAGGTTGTTGTGAGAGGACGTTTGTCAGTGAGGATGTTGGCTCTGAGGACACCGGCTGCTCACCCTTTTATACATTTCGCGACTACAGCGACTCCAGGCGTAGCAGGCCGTTCCCACAGCGCATGGCTGGATTGCATGACAAACGGTCTGAGGGAGAGACCCGCTGGGATGCACTAGGTACGGTGCTCAACACGTTCAACGCGTCCCACCGCAGCATGGACGGCACACCAGATCGGCGCTTGCCCAGTAGCCGCCTGCTATAGCACAACGCATATCTCCGAGTCCGACCGTTCAGTAGGGGGACTATGTGCGACGCGTACGTGCTAAGTCCGCATCTGCGAGCGCTAAGCGCGCCGCGCACGCAGCATAATGCCTCCTGATGCCAGTAACACCGATGGCCGAGCTTCAGAGCTGCACCTCACAGTATGTCTCCTGCCTGACGCTTGATGTGCCTTGCCGATGACCAAGCACTACGAATGCAAGAGACGGTTTGCTTGGGAGAGGCTCGCAGCTTGCTGTCGGACAGGCTCGTTCGCCTCCACATGCTCTGCAAGAGGGAGCGTCATTGGATTAGCAGTTCCACTGCTTTATTTGACGCAATACGTACAGGATTGCCTCCTACGTTACTCGGGCAGATGTCGTCGAACGGTCCAGCTTCAAGTTCAACTTGAAGGTGCGAGTGGGCGCTTACATGAAGCGGCGTCCAAAGTCGCCACCCGGGCCTGCAATCTGAGCTTCCGTACGTAACATTCCCCCTCAGCAGCCTTCAGCCCCACTGCAACAGCATCGCGAGAGATGACACTGGCTGTTGAGAGGCTTATCCTCCTCATGGCTGGGGGAAACACTGAGGGCAAGCGATACGAGGTCACGTGACCAACGCCTCGCATAAAAGTTCTTTTAAAGATCTTTATCCTTCGGAGCTCCCGCGGGCGGAAGGCAAAAAGTATGCCGTTTGAACAGTAGCCCACCGCGAGGGTCGAACTCGCAGCCTTCAGATAACCACCAAACACATCGGTCATAAGAGTCTGACGCTCTATCCGATTGAGCTAGGCGGGCGGCGGAATGTTGTTTTGTTGCGCATCAATACGTTGAGGTGGCTCACAGCCGAAGGGGATAAGAAGGCTCATCCAAGAAGTTGGTATGCTGATATTCTGTGTCAGGCCTTTTTAAGGTTATGCGGGACGGCGAGCGGCGGGTAGCGAGCTAAGGGCGCGATCGCGTCAGATCTCACACAGTCTTTGGGCAAGAATGCGTGTATTCTAACCTAAGGGCGCGATCGCGTCAGATCTACAAGGTCGGTAAGTACGCGATGTCAATGTACGAGAACGGGCGCGGGGGAACTCACCTCACACAGTCTTTGGGCAAGAATGCGTGAGGTTTGTGAGCCCGCGCCCGCGCGCCCTCAGGCCGCGCCTTTTTCGGGACAAACACTACCAAACAACCGCCGGCCTAGCCCGCGCGGTTGGGCGCGCGCGCGCTCACCAGAGCGCGCCGCGCTTCTACTCTCGAATACACCTACTCGCCGACGCTCAGCGTCGGCCCGCTCCTCCTCAACATCCTACGCGCCCCCTCCCTACGTGCGCCCCTGCGCTTGCGCTGCGCGCGCTTTGACGTCGCCCGGCGGCGACACCGTCGCCGCCGTCGCGTCCTCCTTCAGCGTGGTGTCCGGCCTCGCCGCGACACCCCGCTATCCTCAACACGCCCCCTCAAAGCGCGTGCAGTCCGAACAGCGCGTTGAGGTGATCCAGGCGGCGTCGCGTGAGCGGTTTGGTGAAGACGTCCGCCGGCATATCCTCCGTCCGTCGGTAGCCCAGCTCGACTTGCTTGCGTTCGACGACCTCGCGGATGAAATGATAGCGGATGGCGATGTGCTTGGTGCGCGCGTGGAACGCGTTGTTCCGAGCTAGGTCCATCGCGCTCTTGTTGTCGCTGAAGAGCCGCACCGCGTGACCCGCGAAGTCCGGATGAATGAGGTCGCTGAGGAGGGACCTGAGCCATATGGCCTCCTTCGCCGCGTGTGTGATACCGATGTACTCGGCTTCGGTGGACGAGAGGGCCACGACGCTTTGCTTCTTCGCCGACCAGGATATGGCGCCGCCGTCGAACGTGTATACGTATCCGCACACCGAGTGGCGTGTGTCGTCGCTTGTGCCCCAGTCTGCGTCCGTGTATCCAGCTAGTCCAGACGCGTCCTCGCCGTACGACAGCCAGAGCTCCCGTGTGCCCATGAGATACCGCACCAGGCGCTTCAACGCCTCCCAATGCGGACGGCCCGGGTTGCTCATGTACTGCGCGAGCCTGTGCACGGCGTAGGCGATGTCCGGCCGCGTCGTCACCGCGATGTACATGCACATCCCCACACCTTCGCGGTAGGGGACGCCGCTCATGTCTGCGATCGCGGTGGTCGTCGTCGGGCACTGCGACTTGTCAAGGACTCCGCCGACTGCGATTGGGGTGCTCGCGGGCTTGGCTCCCTCAAGGTGCATTGCGCGCACGACGGTGTCGATTGCGGACCTCTGCGCGAGTCGCACCGTGCCTGCGGCGACATCGCGCGCGACCTCGATTCCGAGCAGCCACGACACCTCCCCGGCGTCAGTCACGGTGAAATGGGTTTTGATACCCTCCCGGAACCTCTCGACGAGGTCGGGCGTCCCCGTTACGAGCATATCATCGACGATGGTACCAACCATCGCCAACGATTCTCCCTGGTGTTGCCAAAAACACGCGTGGTCCGACTCGCTACGCGTCATCCCTAGCGCGGTCATCGCTTGACGATACGTCCTATACCACGCGTGCCCCGCCTGCTTCAACCCGTACAAGGATTTCTTCAGGCGGCACACCAGGTGCTCTTCTCCTGGCGCCGCTGTGCCCGGAGGCTGGCGCATGAAGATCTCCTCGTCTATCGTACCGTTGAGGTACGCGCTTTTCACATCTAGCTGGATCAGCGGCCAGCCGAAGCGGGCCGCGAGCGCGAGCATGACACGGAGCGAACTAGACTTAGCGACGGGGGCAAAAGTCTCGTTGTAATCGACACCGGGTATCTGGGCGAACCCCTGTGCGACAACTCTGACCTTACATTGCTTGACAGACCCATCGGCGTCGCGCTTGCGATGAAACACCAGTTTACTGCCGATGATGTGCGCGCCCGGCGGGCGTGCGACTAGGTCATACGTGCCGTGCGCGCGCAGGTTCTCCATCTCCGTGGCGATTGCCTCCTCCCACTGCGGCCAGTCCGGAGCTTCCTGGGCTTCCCGCAGTGAGGTGGGGTCGCCACTGAGAGGATCGCCCCCTGCCTGGGCGACAAGCGCATGCGCTGTCGCCCCCCAGTCTCTGGAGATCTCAGGAGTAAGGGACTCACCATTCGGCTCCTCTTGCCACGACTCGAGGGCTGCCATCGCGCCCATGATGTCCTCTGCCATCAGAGCGCGGCGAGGGCGTCCAGTGCGCCCGTCGGCAGAGCCCTCGCCCTCGAGGATGCGCCTCGCGAGCGGGGATGGTTTCTTGATGCGATGCCCGCGACCTAGAGGTTGGGCGGGGGGAGGTTCTTGCTCGACGATGTCGTCCTCCTCGGGATCGCCAACCGCGCCGTCGCGTGCCTCTCGCCCATCGCCCTCTGCCTCCTCCTCATCTCCTCGTACACCCTCGCCATCCTCTGCGCCCGCGTCTGCCTTCTCTCCGCCTCTGTCTTCATCGTCCCTGTCCTCGTCATGTGGCTCGCTGTCGTGAGCGGTTGCATCGACGTCGACGTCCACCACGTCCTCGTTGACGTCGGCGTCCTCATCCGTCGCCCCCTCGCTCGCGACAGCGCCTGACCCGTCCGCCCATATGTAGCTCCGCACAACCGTCACCGTGCGTCGCTCCGGCCAGTACACGTGAACCGCGTCGCGGTGGTTTTCGCTGAAGCCTACGAAGAACCCCTTCGCGCCGCGCGGCTCGAGCTTGCGTGACTTGTCGCGTCGAACGATCACCTGGGACCCCCACGGGCGAAGGTGTCGGAGGTCCGGAGGTGTGCCGAATCGTGCTTCATAGGGTGTCATGCCGCCGAGCGCCGCGTGTCCGGTGCGGTTGTGCACATAGATCGAATGCTTGTACGCGTGAGCCCAGAGCGACTGCGGGAGCTGCGCGTCGAGGAGCATCGCGCTCACGCGCTCTCTGTGGACCCGGTGTGCGCGTTCCGCGATGCCGTTCTGCTCGGGGGTCCTCGGCGTCGACGCGCTCCAGTACGTGCCTCGCGACGCTAAGTGGTCCTTGAGCGCGATGAACTCGCCCCCGTTGTCGCTATGAAGCCATTTGATCTGCGTCCCCGTCTGCGTGAGGACGGCGGCTTCGAGCTCCTTGTAAGCTTGCGCGGTCTCCGCAACAGACTTGTTCGGGTATCCGTGGTGAGTGCGGGTGTGCTGATCCACGAACAGCGCGGACTTGATGTTCCCGCCGAGTGACGTCGCGTCGGCGTCCCACGAGTCGGAGTGAAACTTTTCTCCGTACTTCGTGATCTCGATGTCGTGTGGTGCACCGTGCGCTTCATCGGGTATGGCCTTGCGGGTGATCTTCGACTGGAGGCACGCCTCGCAGGTCTCGTCTTCGTCGCCCTCTACGATCTTGACTCCGGTCGCGTGCCCGCTCGCGATGAGGTCTTTCGCCGCCTTGAGTGACACATGCGCCAGACAGCGATGCAATCCGAACGTTGTGACTTCGAGGACCTTCTTGCTGCCGGGGCGGCTGCTGGTCGCGAGCGCGGACTCCATCGCGGTGGCGGTCGCGCCGACCTCCACGTACTGGCTGACGACCTGGTAGAGCCCGTTCGTGAGCGGGATGCGCGCGACGTCGAGCTCGCTTGCCCTCTCGTAGATCCGGCATTCACTGTGTTCGAACACCGTAGTGTACCCGCCCTCGTCGGCCTTCCGGATCGACACGAGCGCGAACGCGACTGATGGGGAGTACAGCACGTTGCGCAGCGTCAGCGTGCGCGACACGCCTCCATTGGGGACGCATATCTCGACGTCCCCCTCGCCCGTAGCCAGGAACTCGTCTCCGTTCGCTGCGGTGATCGCGCGCGGTGGCTTGAGTTCGGTGAAGGACGTGAATCGCTCGCGGTAGGGCGAGATGTGCACGCTCGCCCCACTGTCGAACACGTCGACGTACAGGCCGGGCGCGGCTGCGAGCGCGCTCGTGACCGTGTTCCCGAGCGCGACGAACCCGTGGTGTCTCTCTGCTGCCGCGTTGGCGTTCGCGCCGGCGTTCGCGTTGTTCCCCGGTGCGTCGTCGTCCTTCCCTCCCCCCGCGCCGGAGCGCGGCGGCCACGGCTGGCCTTCGCGCCCTCCCCCCTTCTTGCGGCAGTTGCGCGCGATGTGTCCGCGCCTGTGGCAATTGTAGCACTCGACGCCTTGGCGCCCCGTTGTGGCGCTTGCGGCGGTCGCGTTCGTGGTCGCGGTCACGGTCGCGGCGGCCGCGGCTGCGAGCGCGGCGTCGTTTGCCTTCACGATCGCGCGCCGATCGTACTCCTCGTTGAGTTTGTTGATTAGGAACTCGATGGGGATGGTGTGGCCTGAGATGCTGGAGATGTCGATGATCGACTGAACCCGCGAGTGGTAGGACTCCGGGAGACTGTTCGTGATGATCGCGGCGAATTCCGATTCGCCGAGTCGAACCCCGACTGCCGCGAGGTTCTGCCGTTCGCGGAGAAGGAGCGCTAGATGCGCGCGCACGTCGCCCCCTTCCGGGCAGCGCGTGTTCTGGATCCTGGTCCTGATGGCGTTCGCATACATCAAGGACTTGTTTTCGCAGGAAGCGACTACAGCCAACCACAAGTCCTTCGCGGTCGGCTGGCTTTGGACCTCGATGAACAGGTCGTCACTGAGCGTCTCGTAGATGAGCGCTCGAGCGTCGGCCTCCTTCGTCTCCCACGCGGTGTACTTGCTCTCCATCTTGTCGACGAGATCCGCGTACGCCTCGTCCGTGAGATCCGAGTAGGCGTCCCGCTGGGCCGGATCTACCCCTTCGGTGGTTCGGCGAGGCGCCGTTCCTGCCGTCGGGCGTTCCGGAGTCGGGGTGGTCTCAGATGCATCGGGATCGGAAGGGGGAGGCTCGGTGTTGGCGGGAGCACGTGGGGGTATGTGTGGGAGCTCCCGGTCGATGGGAGGCGGTAGAGGTGGCTTACGGATGGATCCCCTGATGTGGGGCATATGCCCCTTCGCCGCCTGTATGACCTTCATCCTCTCACGGTAGGTCACCCAATTGGATCCATCGGTGGCCAGCTTCGGGACGCTGTATTTAGACGAGTTGATCGAGGTTTCGAATGACATGGCTGTTTCTGGTTTCTGTTCTGTTGGGCTGTTCTGTTCTCACTGCGTGGAAGCAGGGCTCATAACCTTTTAAGGTTATGCGGGACGGCGAGCGGCGGGTAGCGAGCTAAGGGCGCGATCGCGTCAGATCTCACACAGTCTTTGGGCAAGAATGCGTGTATTCTAACCTAAGGGCGCGATCGCGTCAGATCTACAAGGTCGGTAAGTACGCGATGTCAATGTACGAGAACGGGCGCGGGGGAACTCACCTCACACAGTCTTTGGGCAAGAATGCGTGAGGTTTGTGAGCCCGCGCCCGCGCGCCCTCCACCTGCCTGTCCCACGCCTCCGGTCTAATTAGACCGCCTTATCCGTGTGACTGATCCGGCCTATTTAGGGCTGTTCTGGCCATACCCACCGCTTCCCAAGAAACCGCTGATTTCCAGGCGCCTGATAATGGTGGTAGATAATCAGCTCCTGATGAGCGGCCCCGTCCCGGCTATCCTGTGGGTCCAGGCTGTAGCCGATCCCCCCGTCGGCAATCCCTCCCCCTTTCTCACACTCCTCGGCGCTGTGCCGCTCCCCGCTCTAGCGTTTCGTAACACGTGTTGCGCCCCCGCCGTCGCTTCCCGCCGCCCGCCCTCCTTCCTTATCGGTCTGGCTCGGTTTTCCCCGCGCTCCTATTCTAACCGTCGGTTAGTTTCTGCTCCTCCCACGCGCTAGCAGCCATTATCTGGGCGCTCCCCTACGTGCCTGCCTACCAAAACGGGGAGTCTCTGTCGGCAATTCCCCGCCCCGCGCCACCCCGGCGCTCCCTCCCTCCCGCCCGCGCCTTCCCGCCTCCCAGCGCCTTCCCGCCCCTCGCGCTTGCCCCCTCGCCCGCGTTCTCGCCCCCTTCCCTGTCCCGCTCCACCTGCGGCTCGTCTTCCTTCAGATATAGCCTAAGGTCGCCTTGTGTCCCTTACACTCTCACCCGCGGGCCGTAGCCGTTCCAGGCAGTTCTTCTTGGACACTAGGTAAGTCATTTGACGGATCTAGGAAAGATCTCGCTCACGCGCTGATGATCAGGACTACCTAGAATGGCAAGCGTTCAAGTTCGCCGCGGGTACGGCAGGGTCGTCGCCTATGCCACTAAGAAGGTGAATTAACTCCGCTCGGCTAATGCGCTCACTAATAGGTCGACTTTAACTCCCATGAACCCCACGTCTTTCCCCACTCCCGTCCGCTATGCCGCCTCCTACGACGCCTCTAAGCCCTCCCTCCCGGACGCGCGACGGCGTCGACATCGGCCGCCTCCAGTACAACGAGAACGGCCTGAAGTCTCTTCGCACGTACCTCGGGGATGGCGCGGTCTACCAACGCTACCGGGCTCGGTTCGACAGCGCTGACGTGGCGTGGTTCACCGCGGGCATGCACAGCGACGGCCAGCATCAAGTCAACCGCGACACATTCCACCCCCTGTGGTCGATCGGCCGCCAAACGACCGGGATCGCGCAGATGGACATCTGGAGGATCCGCAACAATCTCCGCGAGAAGCTCAAGAACAACGCGCTCGACGCGGTACGTCCGCGACTTGTTATTTACCGTTCTCTTCTAACGTTCACTTTAGATCACCGCCCTCGATCGGTTCTCGGGCGGATCGTCGTTCTTCGTGCACACCGACGGCACCGTTCGCCCCGGCCAGGCTATCGAGCTCTCGGCCATGAAGCTCGACGTCTACGTCCCTCCCCACCTGCTGGATGAGCGCCCCGACCTCGATCGCCACGTCGCTAGGATGGTCCAGGACTTCGCCGAGCACTTCGCCCTCCCCACCTGCGAACGGTGGCTCATCGCCTTCAAGAAGGCCGGCCTCACGTTGAGCGAGCGACAGACGGCACCGCCAACGCCGACGCCGGCCAGCTCCCGTCCGCCTCCCCGCCCGCTACTCTCCTCCCCCGAGTACAACACTTCTCGCTTCGTGTGCTTCGGTCGCCCCGTCGGCGAGCTCGAGTCGATGCTCGCTGCAGCTCCTGACCCCGGGGTGTCCGTCGACAGGGACGGCCCCTCTCGCAACACGGGCCTGCCCGTCTCGGAGTCTGCGACCAACAACCCCCTCCGCGACACGATCGTCCAGCTCCGCGAGGACCAACAAGACCTCCAAGACGAGCTCGACACGCTGCGCGAGGACTTCGACGTCCTGCTCCAGGAGAAGACCACTCTCCAGCTGGAGAGTGACATTCTGCGAGGCCGCGTCGGCGACCTCGAGGAAGCCCTTGCGAGGAAGGACGCGGAGCTCGCCCGGCTCCGCACGTCGGCCGCCACGCTGGCCAGTAAGTCCACATCTTCGTGGCTAGTAACTACGAGCTCATATTCTTCAGGCCCCACGTTCGGTCCACAGTCGACCGCTGCACAGAGTGCAGCCCGCGTCTCTTCTACTTCGGCTATCCCGCCCATCGTTGTCCCGCGCTCCGACACCCCTGTCCCTCCTCTCCCGACGGCGTCGGGCACGATCACGGGAGCTTTGTCGCCTACGGCGGCGCCTTCGTCGACTGCGGTCAGCGCCGTCTCGCGCCGTTCGGCCACGTCGCCCGCCATTTCTAGGGTCATCAGCCCGGCGCCATCCCGCCGCGTCGCGACTCCCATCTCCTCGTCGCCGGCCGTCGTCATCGCCGACGGCTCGTCAATCACGTCGGATATCTCCTCCGTCCCTTCTAGCCCCACGACTTCTCAGGGAGAGTGGGAGCTTCCGGTCTATCCGTTCACCACCCCGGCAGCGCCAGCTTCGCCGTCTCCGGCCCGCAGCGGTGACAGTCTTGGCGTGTCGCCGTCGCGCTCACGCCCCCTGACGTTTTACCGCATGATCGGGCAGGAGACCCACAGCGTTCTCCAGAAGCACGGGTTGCCGTTGAACTACCACAGGGAGTTCCGGGACCTCGTTGAAGGCTTCCCGGTTGAGTGCTGGAAGCTCTACCTCGTTCAGTACCTCAGCATCCCGTCCGCCGTCGCCGATGAACTGGTGGAGGCCATGTGCACGGATGTGCCTCCGGAGTAGTGGCTGCGGTCGGGTAAAAATTCTCGGACTGTATTACAATGCAATCACGCTATGTTCGCTTGTCTTTCGCTTTTCCGTCGCATATCTCTCGCTTGCTATACCATTCAGTTGCTGTTCTTGGCCCAAAAATTTCTGTTTCTCAGTGCCCCTTGCGCGCCTTCCTGTCATGTAAAAGAAGTTGCACCTGTCCACGAGGATCAGGTTCTCGTCTTCCTCGTCTTCCATTTCTCGCGCGACCACCTGTCACTCCCTTCTGACACCTGTCGTCCACGCGCAGCCACCATGGACGTTCGTAATGGGGAGCCCGTGAACATCGTCGCGAGGCCCATTATGGCCAAGAAGTCCAACCGTAAGCCGCCCCAGCTCACCTACGAGAAACGGGTGGAGATCGCCCAAGTCCGAGCCGTGAACAAGGGCCTCATCGAGGAGGAGATCGCTCACTGGTATGACGAGAGCGTGGCCTTCGCTCAGAACCTCCATCACCGCTTTCCGGGGAAGAGCGCCGATTACTATCTGAATACGATGTTCTCCGGGGCGCTCAAGCTCGGGCGCTCTCGGCAGCCGAACTCTTACAACGCGTGGATTCATCACCTTGCCCAGAACGGCGGTAAGCTCTCACTTGACCCACGGGGATCTCACGCTGATACTTCTCCGCTGACAGAAGGTGGGAGTGCCGTCGATCTGGGCAAGAGGAGCTTGTCGGAATATCAGCAGCTCACCCGCGAGGAGAAGGAGGAGCTCGTCGACGCCTTGAAGGACGAGCGCAATTCTCGTCAATACGGCCTCCGGCTGGACCAGCGAGGCCGTACGCGGGACGTCGCGCACGTCTGCAAGACGATCGAGGATCTAGTGAGTCAGCGCGACCGTTTGTGCTCGGCACCAGCTGACTTCTTGATGAACAGCTTCTTGGGTTGCAAGCCCGAGTGGGAGTCCAAGGGTTCTACTGCGTTGTCCGCAGCAACCCCGACTTCTCCATGGCGCCGCGCTTCTGGTTCACGACGGACGCCCTAAGCGATTACCTCCGGGGCGCTCTCCGCAACTTCAACCCCGAGCGCATTGGCGTCATCTCGGAGGCGTGGGCGATTGCGGGCACAGACTACTTTTGTAAGTGCGCTCATCCACGCGCTTCGCGCCGTCCTCACTGATCTCGCGCGAATCCAGCCCAGCTCAAGAACTCGAAGCAGAAGGTGGCGTGGCTCAAGGAGGAGATCCGATCGTTGATTCAGGAGGGGCTCGGTGAGTACAGCCTCTGCAGAACACGTTCTCTTGCTTACATCACACAGAGGAGTCTACAGGGCAGCGCAACGTGCGCATGAGCTACAAGCACTTCACGCGCGACATCGAGCTGGCCTACGGCATCACGATCAAGGGGTGGAATCACCCCCAATGGCGCCCCCCTTCGAAGCTGAACACCAACATCGCCGAGCTACGCTCGCTTCGCGACGATCTCCTCAACGGTACCTGCTGTTTCGTTCACCTCACCCAGGTGCAGCTCGCGAAGGTCCGCAAAGACTATGAGGCGAAGATCGCGGAGGCCCCGGTCGCTCGGAAGCCGCGCAAGGACGCCGGCGTCAAGCGCAAGAAGTCCGGCGAGGCACCCTCAAAGCGCGCGCGTCGCGACGACGAGGAGGACGACGACGAGGAGGACGAGGAGGGCGAGGGCGAGAAGCAGAAGGGCGACGACGAGGAGGACGACGACGACGAGGAGGACGACGACGACGCCTGAATAAGGTGAAGTCGAAGCTTCACCCACCGCGCGGCGGTTCGGCCGCCTTACTTACTACCATAAGTCCTGCCTCCCCCGTAACTCCTCATTTCGGACCATACACGACGTCCGTCCGCCCCCACGCGCTTTCGCTATATGCCCCGCGCCGCCGCTCGTTTACCACCACACTCCTTGACTCAGGATATCCCCCGCCGCGCCCCGTATCATATATTCGTACCGCAGTATTATAGTAACCACCTCTCGCCGGACCATACACGACGTTCCGCGCCGCTCTCATCTCCCCCTTCTCGTCTTACCCACGGGGCGTTCAGCCACTTAATTTTGACTGTACTATACTAGCATTGCATCTCATAGTCTGCTCGCGCCGTGCGCCCTCGTAGTTATGCACCCTCTGGTACCGTTCGCGCCGTCGGCCCCCGTTCATACCTATCGCCTCCCCCTAATCAAGTTGGTTTCATGTTCTCCAGAATGCTCTCAGGTCGCCGCGGACGCCAGGAGTCTGCGACAGCTTCAAATTCTAAGCTCGAATAGTTTCCGACCAGCGACCGGCGGCCGCCCTTCTAGGAGGCCACTGCAGATCTCATTTCGCGAGATACCTACAACCAAGAACGACGCCGGGAAATGTGGCCCTCGAGCATCATTGCGGTCCGCGTACGAGAACGGCGGCGGCACACCCTACCACACCGCCAGCATCTCCCGTAGTTAACTACTGCACGGCAATTATCTATAAATTAGGTGTCGTCCTGCGGGCGGATACCTCAAGTGCGAGCCACGAAGGAAAAGTAGAAACCGCATGCGAGCCTCGCGCCTCGCGCGCGGTATCGAGTATACAGTGGCTCGCGCCCAGCAGTACTTAGTGCATACACGCTCAGCGATTCAGCTCGTAGACACGTTCGCGTCGCCTTCGCTCGATGCACGCGGCCTGTACACGGCGCAGGTTCATTGAGAAATACTCCCCGTCGAACAGTATCAGTCGACGTGCACAATACGGGTCGAGTGCACATTCGTACTCGCGAGCACATTCCGACTGCTCAAAGCCCGGGCGCCCCTCGTGCTCACTTCGGAATACATCGTGATGAAATGAATACTAGTAGAGATACATGCACGTAGATATGAGAGTAGTACTAGCCCGTGTTATCCGCATCGACGCCGATCCTGTCTAAGGCCTTCACAAACCGTCCGGACTGACGTACACCGCCAAGGCCCGGGATGCCGTCGCCCTCGTCCTCGTCGTCCTCGTCGTCCTCGTCCTCGTCTACACTACGTACATTGCTAGACTCGCGCATAACCCACGGCGGGAGCTGCGCCCCACCGAGGTCCACCGCTCCGCGACCGATGCGAAGCCCATGCGACAGAGTCCCGGAGAAGCCGGGGAGCTGCGCCGTCTTGTGCAGCCAGCCGACGACCTTCTCGTTCGCCGCGCTGCGCTGCCGCTGGCGTACCGCAAGCTCGTGGGCGAGCGCGGGGTTCGTCTGTTCGATGGCCTTGATAGCGCGAGCATGGTCGACGTAGTCGTCGACCATGTAGGTGAACAGCCGGCGGATCTCCACATTGAGGCGCGCGATCTCCTCGCGCGCGCGCACCATGTTGAAATGGTTGTTGGTCGCCTCGCGGTGTGTCCGGTTGGCCCACGGCTTGTCGCGAATGTCTTGTCGCGCGTCGCGAAGGAGGTCGAACTCACCTAACGAGACCATCTCCATGATCTCGTTCCAGACGAGGGCTGGGCGCGGCGGTTTGAGCTCGGTGGCGCGGCGGTTGTACTCGGCTACGGCCTTCCGGATAGCCTCGGCGCGGGTCTTGAGAGCCTTCCCGATCTTGTCGCGCATCTTGTAAGCTATAGTCTGAGGTTAGCGAGCGTTCGCGGACCATGGATCATGTACGTACCGACGCCGCTCATCCCGAGCTTGTCGAGCTCGAATAGGCGTTGTACGACGAGGCGCTCGAGGTTATCGAGCGCGCGCCGATACTTACGCCGTCCGACCTCCTCGCGCAGCGCCGTGTACTCCGGCGTTCCGGGGAGCCAGCGGGTATCGATGTCGAGCAGGTCCTCCAGCCGCGCGACCTCTTCCTCGGCCTGCTTGACACGTCGCATGGACGCCGTATACTCCCTCTTCACACGGCGGATATCGCTATCGACGAAGTTCTGGTAGATGATCATGAAGTCGAGCTTCTTGTACATCTCGACGGCGGCGCGATCCTTGATCCTGCAAATCGTCAATACCCTGTCATAGTAGTAATGACACTACATACCCTTCCTGCTCGAGCTTGTCCAGAGCTTCCATGTACTCGACCTTGAGGGCAATCTCGGGAGGCTCGGACTTCAGGCCTTGCAGGTACGCGCGCTCCTCCACGAGGTACCTTTCGTAGTCCGCGGCGTCGGTGCCGAGGTTCTTCGCATACCCCGCCTGGGCGCGCGCGCCTTCCTCGAGGATTTGCAGGCATTGGCGGTAATTGTTGTATATGAACTTGCCTAGTACTGCCGTTAGAGCGGACTCCGTGATAAGACAGCAGACTTACCGGACTCGGCGTGCTTGCGCTGCCCCCAGAATCCGACGTGCTCTTCGATCGCTTGATGCCGGTGAAACGCGGTGGCGAGGCGCGTGCTCGACGCAAGACCGTTCGACACGGAAAAAAAACGTTCACTCCCCTCGTAATCCTCCTTCCCAGCGCCGGGCATGTACATCGGGTGCCAATCGAGCTGACAGCCTCGATTGTGGCTGTGGCCGTGGAACGCGGGGACGACCATCGAGACGTGGTCTCGGGCCCGCGCGCCGAGGGAGCTGCGCTTGAGCGTCTTCGCGAACTCGCACCCGATGTCGTAGCCGAGCAAGATCTTGAGATCGGGCCCGTAGACCTCGAGGAGCTTGTTCACGACGGCGAGTGGGTACTTCATCCTATGAACAGATAGGTTAGCTGATACAGGATACTCGGAGACAAGATACTTACAGCTCTCCGCTGCGAATCATATCGCACAGTATGAGAACTTGCCCGTGCCTACAGAGGCACAAGAAGACGCCGGTTGTATGAAACAACGCGAACATCTTCTTGCGAACCTCCGGCCCCGCATTGCGCCATCGTTCGGCGCACAGGGAGTTCGCCTCGGACGGCTCCTCTACCGTGTCCGAACCTACGGTATCCTCCAGTATCCACGCGCTCTCCTCCTCCTCGCCGTCATCGGCCATGTCGTCCGCGGACACCCCACGCGCGTCGGCGGCTGACGTAGTCGCGGCTGATGACGACGGCGTGGGCGCGGCTGACGACGGCGGCGCGGGCGCGGCTGACGACGGTGGCGCGGGCGCGGCTGATGACGACGGCATGGGCGCGGCTGACGACGGCGGCGCGGGCGCGGCTGATGACGACGGCACGGGCGCGGCTGATGCCGCAGCTGATGCTGCTACGCGCGACGAGGCTGACGTGGTCCCGCGCGACGTACGTGGCCCCGCGGCACGCGGCACGGCTGATGAACTCGCGCCCGACGCCGACGACGTGGCCTGAGACGGAGCAGATGCCGACGCCCGAGAGGTTGAAGGCGTCGCCGCGAGAGGGGCAGACGACGACGAGGGCGCGTGGGCCGCACTTGACGACGACGCAGCTACGCCGGCTACGGCTGGGCGGCGTGAGGCTGTGCTTGATGAAGCCGGAGTGCCCGCCGTTCCCACCCCCTCGGCGCTGACGACAGCCTGACCGATGGGGAGGTTCACTGGCAGTACGGGGGCGGACTGCTTCAGGCTAGTTAGGTCTAACCGAGACGGAGAGGCCGGTGTCTTACCTTCTGAGCGTTCGTGACTTCGTCCTTGAACGTGTCGACCTCGTCGGTAGACATGTACAAGTCTGTCCTCCACGTCCGGCCATCAACACGCGCCTCGCCGTGGCGATACGAGTAGTCCACCAGCTTGAGCGAGGAGTTCCCGTCCATTGCCGCGAGAAGGTCGTACTTGAGCGGGGGTTCCCCTTCCAGGCGATATAGACAGGGCGGGCAGGCATTGAGCATCCGCCAGTTAGGCCCATCGCGAGAGAGCGCGGTGGCGACACGCCGGTCGACGGCGTACAGGATGTCGAGGTACACGTCGTGGGTGAGGGAGAATTGCTCAGCGAAGACGGGGCGGAAGGGTACCTGAATACTGTCAGTGGCGAGTAGGACGCAAGCCGGGACGATGACTGACCTTCTGCAGGCTGCAAACGCCTTGGCAGAATGCATCTACACTAAGACGTGGGCAGGCGGCGTGGAGGTGCCGATAGGTATCGAGGAGGGCGAAAGAGAGCGCGATGGTAGGGAGTAGGGGGGCGACGCCGAGACAGCCATGGCGCACGAGCGTGGCGTTTGGAAGCTCGGAGGCGGCCGGAGTGAAGTCTTGGGTGGATGACGCTGAGAGACGTGAGCGTTGGGTCACAGCGAGTGATACGGTTGGAGGACGTACAGAACATGTAACCTACGAGCACGGACCACGTACGCTCGCTCGGTGGGGGTTCCTCCGGCGCGGACCCCTGCGCCGCGCGAAACTTCCAGTCGAGGTATGCAGCGGTGAGGTCTTCGAGCTGCGAGGCCCACTCGGCATTCCGGCTTTGAGTCCGATTCCTGCGCGAGCGGCCGTCCTTGCGATTTCTGTAGAGGCTGTGAGCAGGAAGCGGAGTGAAGTCATGTACGTACTGCTTCATCTGAAAGAGCTCTCGACATAGCTCGTCCTCCCCGCCTTCGTGGCTGTTGGTAGCGCCCTCTTCTCCTAGCGGTACGGGGTAGAAGGGGTCTTCCGGGTCATCCACGTCCATAGTGGGGTCGAATTTGGCATACTGCTCTTGGTCTTCGTAGCTCATGCCTGCGAAGGTTTGACGTGGCACGGAAAATACAAAGATTAGTATACTCACCCTTCAATCGCTCCCGGAACGTCTTCCAGGCCGCCTTCTGTCGCGCATCGGAGCCTCGCAGAGGTACAATCTTGCCCTTGCTACGACGACCGATGCCATTTCCGTGGCGGAGGTTGATGGAGGACGAGACGCTAGCTTTGCCCTTCGACCGGGCCATGTCTTCGATTAGGCCGAGCGCGCGTGGTGACCGAGGGCGTGAAGAGGGCTAGAGAGGCGGCCAGCGAGAACGACAGAGCAGGATAGCAGGGCTGGCCATTGGGGGAGACGGTGAGGGGAGGGAGGGCGTGGAGGTGAAGGGAGAAAACGAACCGTGGGAGCCGCCTATGGCGGCTTGATGGGCACGTACCCGATTGCCCATTTCCGGTAGTTACTTGAAAGGCCGTCCTTGTCAGCCCCTGCCCCCGCAGTGCACGTATATGGTACCAGTAAACGAGGAAGCGGGGACGCAATAGGGCGGGAGCGTGCGCAGGAGTGCGAGCGAGGGGGAAAGCGCGAGGGGCGGGAAGGCGCGGGCGGGAGGGAAGGCGCTGGGAGGCGGGAAGGCGCGGGCGGGAGGGAGGGAGCGCCGGGGTGGCGCGGGGCGGGGAATTGCCGACAGAGACTCCCCGTTTTGGTAGGCAGGCACGTAGGGGAACGCCCAGATAATGGCTGCTAGCGCGTGGGAGGAGCAGAAACTAACCGACGGTTAGAATAGGAGCGCGGGGAAAACCGAGCCAGACCGATAAGGAAGGAGGGCGGGCGGCGGGAAGCGACGGCGGGGGCGCAACACGTGTTACGAAACGCCAGGGCGGAGAGCGGCACAGCGCCGAGGAGTGTGAGAAAGGGGGAGGGATTGCCGAAGGGGGATCGGCTACAGCCTGGACCCACAGGATAGCCGGGACGGGGCCGCTCATCAGGAGCTGATTATCTACCACCATTATCAGGCGCCTGGAAATCAGCGGTTTCTTGGGAAGCGGTGGGTATGGCCAGAACAGCCCTAAATAGGCCGGATCAATCACACGGATAAGGCGGTCTAATTAGACCGGAGGCGTGGGACAGGCAGGTGCGCCCTCAGGCCGCGCCTTTTTCGGGACAAACACTACCAAACAACCGCCGGCCTAGCCCGCGCGGTTGGGCGCGCGCGCGCTCACCAGAGCGCGCCGCGCTTCTACTCTCGAATACACCTACTCGCCGACGCTCAGCGTCGGCCCGCTCCTCCTCAACATCCTACGCGCCCCCTCCCTACGTGCGCCCCTGCGCTTGCGCTGCGCGCGCTTTGACGTCGCCCGGCGGCGACACCGTCGCCGCCGTCGCGTCCTCCTTCAGCGTGGTGTCCGGCCTCGCCGCGACACCCCGCTATCCTCAACAGGCCTGACTACAGCCATGGATCTACCCCGTCCGAGGCAACTGGTGGTAGTACAAAGATAATCCTCACGCATTCTTCTTCGCCGCCGCACTCCCGCCGTACCTCTCCCTACCCGCCGCGGAGATAGACCCATCCACCTCCTCCTTCACGCTCAGCTCCACCGGCAGGACCGTGAAGTTGAACTCGAGGATAGTGAGGCCCATGCGCCTGCGGAAGCGCGGCTCCCAGCCTTCGGGCAGGCGCTCCTCGCCGAGCACGGTTCGCAGGTCACTGATATCCCCGCCGAAGATCCTCAGCAGCGTCGAGCAGCTGTTCCGAGATTTGTCAGTATGGGGAGGCTGGAGGTACACGGGAAGAATAGGAGAACGCACTTCCAGCTCCCGAACAGCTTGTGGAAGAGCGAGAGGCTGTACTCGGGGTTCGCGCGCTTCGCCTCGACGCGCCGCTTGCCCATGAGGCGCGAGAGGTCCGCCTCGACGAGTTTGCCCCCGGGTCCGGTCCCGCTCGTCAAAACCTCTTCGACGAGGTCCTGCGGGATCTTTCCTTGGTCCTTCTCGACAAACGCGTCTGCGCCTATAGTTCCCAGCGGTCAGTCTCCCCGACATGCAACTGATAGCAAAGGGAAGGGCAACGTACGGGTGACAGAAGCATCGTGCTCGATGCAGTTATGCGCGTCCAGGTCAGCGAGGTCGAAACTGTCCGTCCAGTAGTCCCGCGCGAGGAAGTTCGCCGCCTGTTTTGGGCCGATGAACCCGAACGTCGGCGCGAAGTTGTACACGTCGCGCACGGCGTGCCCGAGCTCGGTGAACTTGATGTTACGCCCGTCGTGAGGGAAGATACCTGGGCGCGCCGTCAGCTTCTCTTTTCTAACCGTGTCGGGCTAGAGGGGCCGGGGAGAGGAAGAAGCAATAGCAAGTAGACTCACCGTGATTGGCCAGGGCGTTGAGGGCGGGACACGAGCACCGGCTGTCGCCCTCCTTCGGCGGCACATATTCGGGCCACTGCCCACCAAAGCCCGCGTGTCCCTGCTGTACGACGTGCCCCACCGAACGTTGCGGGACGAGGTGGTTGAATATCGTGAGGCCAATGTCCCAGATAAAGAGGCCAAGCAAGGTTAAGTTTGAAGAGAGTGAGCCGAGGAGCCCCTGCCAGAGACGTCTGACGATGACAAAGAAAGCCATTGTGCGACTACGATAGCTGTTGAGGTTCGTCAGTTGAAGCAGAAAGTCTTATATACAGGTAGAAGCCGCTCACAGAGCATTCTCGCTGTTCCTACTAGCGTACGTCTACACAGGACGCGAAGGGCTTCCCCGCCGGCGCGAGCAGCAAGCGCACATTGGCGTTGGGCAGGCCGGTTCGGAGATTCGTACCTTCTCGGCGGGACGCCACTCATTCCCGGGCCGTGGTGTGTCGGCAGTACTCGTCCGGAGCACACGACATGGTGCACACCGAGGAGTGGCAGCTTTCCGGTGAAAGCTGGTACGGTGCTCTCAAGACTGATATGTCCTTCATGGTCAGGCTCATATGTTGCCTGTGAAGGAATTTCAAGATGAGAGTGATGAGCTCGTGACTAGCGCCTGTGAATGGAATATGAATTAGTACATGCGCACCCGACTGACATCGGCAGCTGAGCGCACCGAAGCAAGACCTCCGTCGACTTGAGAGCTCCCTGCCATCTGCCAGCCTCAGAGCGCCCCGCGGTGAGTTTGTATAAGCTTGGGGGCGAATGCCGCAACCCAATGGCCGGACACTGCTTCCGGAGAACAGAGTTCTCCGAACGCGACGGAGTTGCATCCTGTGGCGTACATGCTGCCGACGGTAGTTCTGTGGCCACATATGCGTGATCCGCGGTGTCTGGAATGACCCGCGAATGGATCAGCCATGGATGGAACACCCCACCAAAGCGAACAGAAGTACGCGCACCTGTGGACAGCCGTAAACGATCTTCCGCTTCATCTCTGGGAGGTTGTGTTATATACGGGCCACCAGCCCGAGGAGCTTGCTTAGAGCGCATGCGAGCAACGGGTGCTCCAATTCACGACATGGTTGTGTGGGTTTCAAGCTTCAAGGATTGGCAAGATGTTGTGCCCAGGGGCGGATTCCTCCAAGTCACCGCCGTCTTGTCGCCGGTCAGAATATGACAAATAGCTGCCCCGCAACATAGTCTTAGCGCATGCGGGCCACCTTCCCTGCAAGACAAGTGAGCGATTGACGTCGGCAATGGAGGTGGTGAGAAGACAAGTCCGTCCAGACCTGCGCGCGTGTGACCACACACAGGCGCCGCCGCGCCGACACACAAAACTCCGACGCGCGAGCCCATCTAGCATCTCGGGGACAGCTTCGATTGCGCCGCTTCCCTGCATCCTGCATCGATAACCTCGCGTCAAGAACTGTAAGTACAGCGCGCCAAACCCCAGAAAGATATATCAAGCACAGCAATCTGGCGAGGAGCCCTCCCGGCGGCGGCGGCGGCGGCGCTCCTCACTGATCCTTCCTGAGGTGAGCCGCCGCTCCGACTCCCACGTAGCGCTCCTGGCCGGCCCGCGCGATCGACCCGTCGACCTCCTCCTTGATGCCCAGCTCGACGGGCAGGACCGTCATGTTGAACTCGGCGATGGTGAGCCCCATCCGGTGGCGGATGCGCGGCTCCCATCCCTCGGGGATGCGTTCCTCCAGCAGCAGCGCGCGCAGGTCGTCCACGCGCCCGCCGAAGATCGTCAGGAGCGTCGAGCCACTGTACCCGCTGAGGTCAGGACACAGTACACAGGCAAGGTGAGTAGGACGTACTTGGCGGACCCGAACATCTTGTGCACGAGCGCAGAGCTATACATCGGGTTCTCCCTCTTCGCCTCAACCCGGCGCTTCCCCAGCAGCCGCGACAAGTCCGCCTTCGTCAGGTTGCCCCCCGGGCCCGTCCCGCTCCGGAGCACCTCGTCGACGAGCGGCGCGGCGACCCCGCCCTGGTCCGCGCAGTGGAAGCTGTCGACGCGCGTGAGCGAGCCGTCGTGCTCGATCCCGTTGTGCACGTCGATGTCCGCGAGGTTGAAGCGCCCGTCGCGGTACGTGCGCCCGAGCAGGCCCGCCATGTAGCTCGGCACGAAGTAGCAGAAGCTGGGCGCGAAGTTGTAGGTGCGCCGCACTGCGGTGTTGAGCTCGCAGAACGAGATGTTCTTCCCGTCGCGCGGGAGGATGCCTGGAGGTGGCGTTCAGCGTTTCCGGTAGAGTCTGGGGGCGCAGGAGGCAGGTAAGGGACGGACCGTGGTTGGATAGCGCGTTCAAGGCGGGACAGGAGCAACGGCTGTCGCCCTCACTGGGTGGTTCATACCGAGGCCACTTCCCCCCGTGTCCTAGGTGGCCTGGGGGAATGACACTACCGACAGGCTTGTCGGGCATGACAAGGTTGTAGACGGCGAGTAACGCATCTATCGAGAACACGACCGTGTTCGTGAGCAGCCCCCCAATAGTGGAAACGAGCGCGAGGAGGATGCGGCGCAAGATGACGAGTGCGACAGTCATAGTAAGAGACGCAGAGAGGGGTTAGTCGGCTGTCCGATGCGCTCAGACTTTTCACGAGCGGCGCACATATGAGTTCGGAGTCCATGTGTCCAGCGCAGGCATGGAAGGCGGGACACGCTGCGACAGACGCGCATCTGCCGTGTTAATCTATCGCAGAAGGCCGTTAGCATTTTGGACACCCTCCGGAAGTCGAAAGTCCGCGATACGTAAACTCCGAACGCGTGTGATCTACTCAACGTCTGGTTTTAACCCCGACACGCGATTCTCGGCGCGATCTGCACTGGGTGACTGTTATCGGCGGACAGGCCATCGCGAACATGCTCTCCCAGATGTTGGCAGAGACGTGACAGACGCGCGGAGTGAACAGGTTGGGTGATTGTGCTGCCATAGGCTTGTGTTCGGAGGCGAGACGGAGATTATGCGCATGCCTGCAAGTAACCTTCAGTGACTGTATCATCTATGAAAAGGATTGCACCTACTGCGCTGGGTGTGAATCGCCTCCGGACCGATGAGCGCAAAAATGCAACGCGGGAAGGTGGAAGTAGCAGTAGCGCCCCCTTTTACGGGAGTTCGCACCTGTAAGCATGGTGGATGCACTTCGGGACCGTCCCTCGGCGCCGTCGGCGGTTGCAGCACAAAGCGGCGCTACATGTGCATGGCCAGAGGCTTCTGCAGTCCACCTAGCAGTGCCAGCACCTCTCTCGAAGCTTGCCTTCCTTGCTCTTGGTTTCTGAGGCGATACCAAGAGCATGCGCACTCCTGCATAGTGTTCAGCCACCCATTGAACCGCAAAAAGGATAGCACTTACGTTGCTTGGGGAAGTGCCAGCTTCCAAACGGTAGTGGCACCCCCAGTTCTTGGTAACTCGCGCATGCAGATGGTGGGGTAATCTGCGTGGAGCTTCGAGATCGTCCCCTAGCAGCTGCACGTTGCCCAGCAGTTATAGCACATGACTTCTGATCGTCCACCTGGAGGCCCCGTTCGATGCGAGCTCGTCCATACCGGCGTACGGCATCACTCTTCGCTGAGATAAGTTGGGTGAGATTGCTCTGCTCGGCAGTGATGTCTGCTACTTCTCTACTACCTCTAGTACTCATACCTTTGCGCTAGATCTTCTGCAAGCTCTTGACATCGTCGAGACGGCCGGCGTCACTGAGAAGTCCACCGGTCGTAGTCGAATCGCCCGTGTAGCCGCGTCACGATCTCCTGATAGTCTGGCTCGTTGTCCGGGGTGATAATCCCCTTCCTCACCATGAAGTCGACGAGAACTACGAGACATCAAGGTTCAATCTTACACTAGAGCCAAAGATACGCACCAATAGAACAGTTGTACTTAAATAGCCCCGCACGCATGTGCTCTACCACCTTCTCGAGGGGCAGCAACTGACACCCATAGTGAGAGAGAGAGATCATGAGAGGGAGGGCTCTCTAACCTCGAAGGACTCAACCTCGCCATCCAAAGGCTGCGGCTGCGCACCCGACCCGGGAGGTAGGCAGAGGTCGTATATATACCTACGACTAGTGTTAGCTGCGCATACACCCAGGTTTAAGCTGGCCACTTACTCGACTTCGGGTTGTAACCACCCGCGCGGTGTGCTGGACACCAAAGTCTTCTCACAAAACACAATGCTACCAATGTAGATACCAGGCTCACCGGAAGAAGTAGCTCACGGTCCCTGTCGGATGCGCATGACGCCGCACGATATCCTCGGGGAGGCTTGCTTCCTCCATCGCCTCCTTTACGACGCAGTCGAACACACCCAAGCCAGCCTCGATCCCGCCGGCGACGCTGTTGTCGAGGTATCCCGGCCATGTCTGCTTCGTTGCGGCGCGGCGGGGCACCCACACCTTATAGTCGACACCCCCGTCCGCGCCTGGAGTCTCCTCGTACACCGTCATATGGACGCCAAAGGTAACGATGCCAAACAGCCCGCTCGCCGCGCGCTCCATGCGGAACGCGTAGTTGAGCGTGTCCCCATGCGCGTCCTCGTCCGCGTGCCCGGGGAAGTCGCGCGGCCCAAAGGGGTTGCGATACACAGGGTAGAGCTCGTTCCGCCACTTGCGCGGGCTGATCTCCTCCGGCCAGAGCCCCGCGTCGCGCCAGCGCTCGCAGAGCTCCTTCATCACGCGCGAGCGCGCGGCCGGCGTCGCGATCCCGCGCGCGAAGCTCACCCACCCGCGCTCGGACGCGTCGGGCGAGAACTCCCATGGGGGCGTGGGCGAGGATGCGGCCTCCGTGCGCAGCTGCGCGACGACCTCGGGGCGCAGGAGGCCGACGGCGGGCGAGCTCGGCGAGGGCGAGAGCAGCCATGGTACCAGGGTTTCCGTATTCGTCGAGGATGGGCCCGAGAGCCGGAAGTTGTTGCATGATTGGACGATTTGAAGGAAGGTTTGCGGAGCGGTGGGAGTAGGCCCGGGCATATTTGTAGGCGATGCTTTCTGTTCTACAAAGCAAAATTGACGGAAGAACTGTCTTGGAGGTGGTGGTTAGCAGTCAAGAGTCAACGAGCTCGAGTCGGCCGACATGCAGCGTGCGCTTACCAGCGCAGGAACTCCCACGTGGGTGAAGGGAACACACCGAATGCTAGACTCTCCGTCGTTGAAGCAAGTACACGGCAAAAATCCGACGAGCGCGAACTGTACTTCAGAAGACGCACTTGTACATTCGAAACCTGGTGTTGTTGTTACAGTATTAAATCGCATCGCGGTTCAATATCCTAACTTCGAAGAGACGGCGAAGAATCGTCCATGCGGGAAAGTCCGAAGTCCAAGGTCCATATCCACAGATACTCCAACGCCGCCGTGGAAAGCCCCTTCTTCACTGCGAATAGCGCGAGATCGACGAGATAGACGTCCGTCTCGACTCGGTACCGCGCCCGCGCGGCTCCTCCTTCGGTATGAACGGATTGCTCTCCGCGGTCGTCGAGCTCGCGTACGAATATGGCCGGTGGTTCTCCATGTCCGCCCTTGTCACCGCAACGGGCGCGGAGAGCTCGGACACTTCGATGTACTTCGCCTTCGCGCGGCGCTTGCGGAGCATCAGGACGGCGATGACGATGACGAGTGCGAAGAGCGCGATCGAGAGGATGATGACGACGACGAGCAGCGAGTGGGCGTAGGGTGTTATACTGCTCCCGCTGGAGGAGGCCTGGGAGGCGGCGGTGTTCGAAGGGGCGGCGCTGCCTGAGCCTGACAGTGACGAGGAGATGCTGGCGTCGTTGGTAGAAAGCAGTGTGGGTGAGGTGGTGGCGGTGGCGGTGGCGGTGGGAACGAATGTGGATTCCGGGAAACTGGTCGAGTCTGAGAACGATGTGTCGAAGCCTGTCGCAGGGGCCGTCGAGAAAGCAGCTGATATCGATGTTTCGAAAGATGAAGTGGCTCGACGCAATGGTGAGTGCGTGGCTAAGAGCGAATTAATCTGCACATGTTGACCAGTCAGGTCGTGCTGAGTTGCGCGAAATGAAGTGGAAGCACTCACCTCCGACGTGGGATGCCCCGTCACTGCCCTTGGGAGAACATCTCCAACCCAGGCAGCACGAGCCGCACCAACGACGCCAAAGAACACCAGACTACGATCGCAGCGCATGTTACGGCTCCCGGCCTATGAATCAAGGAGAGAGAAGAAGTGTTTGGTGAGTGAGAGACGGCGGGGAAAGGAAACAGGCCCCCACTCACCTCCAGGTATATATGAATACGCCCCTACGCAGGGTCGCAGCACCCAAGCGCAACGCTGCGGATAGCGCGCCCTCTATAAGCTATGATAGGCGATGGTGAAACGCCATTAGGCTGCCCCATGCTGTGCATGCATATACGCAGACCGCGCCCGGGCGGCCCCGTGCTCGCTGCACTCGCATTGATTTCGTGCTCTTCCCACTCGGCAAGTGCGGACCATTTCATTGCGGTGCTATTTCGTCTGGTATCGGCGTGCGGATACCGCTGGAAGGCGTGCGGTCGTCGTGCCCACAGCCTCCGGCGTGAGCTGCGCAGTCCCTCAGTGCCCGGAGGATGCCGCGACGAAATGTGAGTGCTGCTGCCGTCGCTGGCGACCTATACAAATGCGCTAAGGGAGGATCAGCGCGGTGAATCAAGCAAATAGGGCGGCTGGCACTCACCACACCTACAACAAGTCAACAACTGAGCGCTGAGCTCTTGTAACTACACGCAGGCACGCTCACGTCCGTACGAATGAGAAGAGGGAGGAAAGAGCATACATTAGCGATACCACGATACAAAAACAATCGTCAGGATGTATCCAAGTTCGAGACAGGTTCGAGAGCAGAACGAAAGAGGGGGAGAGAACAACGATATATACACATCCAGACTCTACATCACGACCCGTCCACAGGCACGACCTTCGCAGCAGGCGGTCCCCCCGCAAGATGCGCCACGGGCTTCTCGGACAGCCCGCCGTTCGACAGGCGCGACATGCCCGCAGACGACGTGACCGTAGGCAGCGGCGGGAGCAGTGCGCCCGGCCCGGACAGGCCAGGCTGCCCTGAGGAAGACGCGCCACCACCCACCATACCCGCCCCGATGGGCGCGATGTTCCCGCTCTCCGGCATCGGGAAGCCTTCCATCTTAGGGAGACCCTTGCCCAGCCGTGGAGACGACGGCCGCGCTCTCGACAAGGACTTCATGCCCGGGCTGCCGCTGGGACGTGGACTGTGCGTCATAGGCGGGGGCGGAGACATTGGCATGCCTGGGTGCCCCATGCCTGGCCCGCGTCCCTGTAGTGAGCCCCGTGTAGGAGAGCGCATAGAGCCCGCGAGCGAAGAGGGCTGTGGGCTGCCTGGCTGGGGGTTACCGTACGGCGGCGAGCCGAATGGGCTGTGGAAAGACGGCGCCGAGGACGGTTGAGACATCCGCGAGCTTGGTGGCCGCTGGCTGCCGTGTCCGGCACTGCCTGGAGGCATCCCAGACGGGGAGGGCGCATGAGAAGCTGATGGGGGACGACCGAGGCTGGCTTCGTCAGCGGCGGCAGACCAGGACCCGCGCCGAGAAGAGGGCATAGACGGGGGAGGGTTTCCAGGCAAGCCGCGCGGCGAACCAGGGCGACTACCCTGCAGTGGCTGTGATGGGCCCATGGTAAACGGCAAGCGATCGTGCGGACCGGGTGGCGGAGGGCCTGAAGGCCCGGGAGCTCTACCACGGTCACGTTCGCGCTCCCGCTGGGCCTCGGGTGGCAGAGTCTCGTCGCTGCCTCTCCAAAACGCGGACATGCGCGGAGAGGCGGTGGAGTGCGGCTTCTGGGAGGAGGCGGTCAACTCGATGAGCTCCGTAGGGGCGCCAGAACGCGGGCGGCGGGGTTCCAAGTCGCGACTACCGTGTGGACTGTGCGACGGGTTGGGAGGAGGTCCACCGCTGGAGCCGGAAGGAAGCCCCGTCATCGGAGGGCCATGGGACGCGCCTCCAGGCCCGGAGATCGCTTGCGGTGCAGGGTGGTGGTGGTGGCGGACGTGGTGGTGGTGATGAACATGGTGGTGCTGTCCGTGACCGCCTTGCGCGGGCGCAGTGCTGTGAGCATGCGTATGAGTGTGCTGATGCGCGGCGTGCCGGGGTTGGCCATGCGATATGTGGTAGGCTCGCTCTGCCTGGTCCCGCTCCATGTCCCGTTGTATGCGCTCACGCTCGGCGCGTTCGCGGTGGCTTAAAGCTTCGCTCATCCGGTCCCTGTCGCGGTCTCGCTCCCTTTCGCGTCCATCCACCTCTCCATTAAGCCGCCCCGACTCCTTCCCGCCTCCCATGTGCACACCCGTTGGAGGCCCAGTCCATCCATTCGGCTTCGGGCCTGAGAACCCGGGAGGTATTGGTCCAACTCCCATACTCGTAGGGATCCCCGAGCTGCCACCCGCGCCATTGCTGAGGGGAACTGGGGAGATGGAGCGCCTCAGGAGGGTGCTCGGGCCTGGGCCCGCACCGAACTGCTGGAGGTGCGACGGGTGTGGGGGCAGGCCGGAAGGAGGGCGCATGCCCATCGCTATTTCTTGGTCGATTTGCATCTGCGAGTGGGATAGATGAGGGAGTGCTCCGGGCGGCGCAGAGTGGTGATGTGGAAGACGGGGTGGAGGACCACCAAAGCCCTGAACGAATCCTTGCTGCTGTAGATGTTGCTGATGGAAGGGGGGCGCGAACCGACCGCCTGCGGGTCCGTCGAGGATCTGCATGCCCATAGCGTATGGATCCATGCCTGGAGGAGGAAGCCCGCCTAGTACGCTGTTCATCAGCCCGGGCCCGCCGCGGTGAGGGTCGAAGCCAGCAGCTGCACGTCGATGTTGGAAGAACAAGTCAAGGTCTTGCACGATTTCGCCAGGCGAAAGCGAGGTGATCTGTGGGTAAACCAAAGAGTGGGGAGGTAGTGGTTCTCTCTTCTGCTGGTACCGCTTGGACAGCGGTAGCGCAGCTTCTGGTATGCCGAACGGACTGGATTTGACAATCTCGCGCAGTGTAGGAGCGGGAGGGACCTCGGCGGGTGGCAAAGGGAAGCGTCGGGCTATAGTGGACAGAGATGAGACATGTATGCGCGATTTAACAGGATATTCACGTACTGGGCTGTGGACGCTCAAGAGCTCGGCGTTCGCGCTCTAGCCGCCGCCTCTTGCTGTTTGTCTCTGAGATCATGTCTGTCTGGAGCTCGTCCCTGGCATCCTGTGCAATTCGTGAGTAGGTTTGCTTTGAAGACAGATGAATTCATACATACCTTCCACCAGCTCCATACGCCCTCCTCGTCAAGTCTACGACGTTTGGTCACGTTGGCTACTTCATAATCGCGTCTGTGGGAAGCAAGCTCCAAACGTTTGTCCCGTCGCTTCGACAACTCCGCATGGAGGTGCAACAGCTCTGGGTGATTCCCTGCAGCACGCGACATGGCGATATATGCGTTAACATCTCGCGCATACACTCGCCAGGCGACACAACGCACCATCCGCGATCAAGCCCTCCTCCCATGCGAGCGTGTCCATCTTCTCCACGTACAGACGCTCCCTGAGAAGAGCGAACTTCAACTCGATGGTTGCGAGCACGTCCAAGGCTTCTGCCCGGTGTGCTGGCTGCATGTCCGCATCAAGATCGAGCTCTGGGGTAGCAGCATCCATGTCGTCGACGTCCCCGTTCTCGCCGTCCAGTCCGTCCGCCTGGTCCGCGTCGGGGTCCGCGTCGCCTGCATCCACGGCGGCCGGCACCCTTGAACGCCGCGGACGCGCGCGGGTCTTGCCCTTCCGCGACCTCGGCGCCCGAGCTCCAGCTGGCTTGCGCTCCGGTTCGGGCTCGACTTCTGGTTCGGAGGGCACATCTTGCTCAGGTTCGGGTTCGGCGGAGGGGTAGCGCGATGAAACACGTGATGCGGACGGTGTGGAGGGTTGGGAAGAGGACGGGGACGGTGCTTGGACGAGACTAGCACCCGCCATGATAGAGGAAACCGCGACCGCGACGGGGGACATAATCACGGGTGGTGGCGCGTCGACTTCCATGGTCACGTCGAGGTCTCCCTCTACTGGGTCCCCGACCTCTTCTGTGGGGGTTACAACACCAGTGGTTGGAGGCTCATCCCCCTCAAGTGCGTCCGGGTCGTCGGCGGCCGCGTCGGGATCATCCTCGTAGTCCTCTACATCGTAGCCGTCCTTGGTAACATCCGCCGCGTCGGGAGGGTCGTCATCGTCGACCTCTTCTTCGCCCACGTTGTCGTTCTCGTCGTCGGTGAGGTCAGGTGACGCCGCCACCTTGGGCGTTCGATCGACGTCCGCGTCGGGCGCATCGGGACCCGCCTCCTCAACGTAGTCTTCGTCCTCGCCAGAGACGTCGCCGCTGGTGTCCTTGCGGATGTGTTGGGATGTCGCGCCGTCGAAAGACTCACCATCGTCTTCGGGCGGGTCATCGTCGTCATTGTCCTCGCCCTCATTGTCGCTGAGGGCGCGGTCCTTCCTCGGGGAGGCGTCGTCCTCGTCGAAGTTGGACTCCTTGTCTTGGTCGTCATCTTCCTCCTCTTCCTCCATCGCCTTCGCCGGTCCCGCGAGCTCCTCCTCTTCCTCTTCCTCCTCGACGAGCTTCGGGCGCGAGTTCGACCTCTCCTTCTTCTCCGACTTCTTCTGCTTGTACGCCCAGTCCCACATGGGAGCTGGTACTATGCGGTCCGAGCGTGGACCTTTCCTACGTTTCGAGGTGCGCGACGAGTCGTCTTCATTCGTCCGGTTCTCGTTGTCTTGTTCGTCCTCGGTGAGCTCAGAGAGCTCGGAGCCGCTGTCGAGGCCTGCGCCACCGCTCTGGTTCGAATGGTTCGAGTGTTGTTCTTCGGGCGGGGGTGGCGAGGGGGATGGCGAGCTGAGTGACTCTAACGATGCGGTGGACGCCGGCATCGTCGGCGACGGCGAGTGCGACGGCGACGAGGTGGGGGCAGATGGCGAGGGAGAGACTGGAGGTGGCCGGCAAGTGCCGAACTCGTGAATGCATAGAGTTCAACGGGCGCTAATCCAGCTCTTCCGCTACTCCTCGCCGGACTCCGCCACTTGCACCGTGCCACAAAACCATATCCGCGATGGTCTCCGCTGACAACCTCAACTTCGACTGTCTTGAGCTGATATTTGCATATCTTGCTGGAAATGATCTGGTCTCTGTCTCGCTGGTCAGCAGGTCGTTCCTTGCGGCAGCAATACCGCGTGTGTACAGGACGTTGACCTTCGGGATGAATCAAGCGAAGCGTTATCCATCGGTACGCCCTTGAAGAGATATTCAAAGGGGACATGTCATCTAACATACCTCCTTAACAGATAATATCGCCATTCGCCGCGGTTCTGGCGCACTCGAGCCTGGCGTCGCACGTTAGGCACATCGGTTCGCACCCCGATACCTGTACTCTGTGTCAAGCCATTCAACCGCAATGCAGAGATACGTGCCATACCCACCGTGAAATTCGCCCCTCAGCCGAAGTTCCTCGGGGACTGTGCCCGTACTTTGGTCCTGTGCAAGAATCTCGGCTCCTTCACGTGCACGTTAGACGTGATGCCCGCGTTTCTCCCCTCGCTGCAAGGCAAAGAGAGCTTAGAGAGCATACGTTTTATCGGGAACCTCACTACCGATCAGTCGGCGGAGCTCGCGAAACTCACCGGGCTGCGTGATTTGACCATTGACGGCAGTTCCTGGAACGTCGTGGACATCTTGCCCAGGTGGATGGAGACCCTGCGCCCAACCCTGACTGCGCTCACTCTGCATGTAAGTCGGGCCGACAGTGACGAGAAGCCTGGGGCTGACATAGCTACAGTCAATACAAACCCTCAGCATGGAGATGCTTGATATCATCCTACCGAGTCTCCCTCGCCTGACGCGTCTGCACGTCATAAACTGCACCAAAGTCGACCATACTGCCGTCCTACGAGTGATCTCGCATACCCCAGATCTCGAAAGCCTGGCATTCACCAGCTACGTAAGTCTCTCGGGCCGCATATATCCACAGCCGCCTAACCCGTTCGCTCCCAAACGCAGGAATCCTCCCGCACGATCCCTCCCGTCATCTCCCCTTTGCCGCGTCTCCGCCACCTCGCGCTAGATACGCAATGCGCGCCCACACCCGCGAACAGCACACCCGCGTTCTGGACGACCATGATCGACCTCACGCGCACCTGGTCGTGTCCGCTCAAGTCGCTCACCCTGCGGCTCTCGGACCGGATCACGCTCGGGGACTTCCTCATCACCAACCTCGTCGACTCGCACCACGCCACGCTCAAGCACCTCGCCATCCTCAACTGCACGCTGTCCAAGGAGAGCGTGGCGAGCATCTGCAGCAAGTGCACGGAGCTCGAGCGGTTCGCGCTCAGCATCCCTGCAAAGGACTCGGTACGCACCTGTGTTTCTGCACGGCCGTTCGAATCCCTGACGAGAGCTGCCCTCCCAGTACGCGTTCGCCATGGCCGTCGCACACGCCAAGCGCATACACACCGTCACGGAAGTCGGCGACCTGCACTCGTCGCACACGCCACGCCCGCCGCTCTCCAAGCTCGATGTCCGCACCATCATGACGCACCAGCCCACCATCGAGAAGATTGTCGCGGACGGCCGTATCTGGACGGTGCGTGTTAGACTTCTGGTGGCTTCGCGTCTCCGCGCACTCATCTCGAGCGCCGGTGTGGTAGGCGGCGCGGTTCCCCGGATTTCCAGAGGACCACTTCGACATACACGTCGCGAAGAAAAAGATTCCGTCCCCGAGCCACTGGTTCATGCCACCCTCGTCGGCGTTTTAACTGTATATTGTAGATGTAAGAGGAGATCAATTGACAGTCTGAAGTACATGACCGCTCAGATGAGTGGGGACTTCAGCATCAGCGTAGAGGGGCGCGAATGCAGGTGGCTCACTCATGCGGTTGAATGAGGCGTTGTGTGCAAAATCTGTAGCGCAGATGACTGTGGTATGTACAGTGGGCGAGCGCAGGTGCTCTCGCGATGCTAGATACAAAAATAAACGAGAGTAGATGTAGTGTGCGGCGGTATAGTTAACTAGTGGGAGTAGTAGAATACCTGAACAAGAATAAAGGTAGTGCCAAGGACGGTGAGTGGCGGCTAGGTGAGGTCGATCACTTCATGGGTGGCCGAGGACGGGATACGGATGGGCGACATCTCCCGCTTGACGGCATTCTTCGCCTGCCTTGCCGCCCTGGCTTGCTCGACTCGCCTCTGCATCATCGCGAGTTGCTCCTACACGATAGCATGGTAATCCGACGTGATGAGCAGAGCGCGATGGGATTTAGGCGCGGCGCACCTCCAGGAACTGCATGTCGTCGACGTCCTCGTCGTCTGCATCGTCTGTAGCCTCAGGTTTGACTGCCACTTCCTGCTCTATACGCCGCCGTTTGTGGCCGCTCGGTCCAGCGCGGTCCAGCGTACCCATATGGTCGGCGGCTCTTTTGTTGGGCATCGCAGGCTTCCCAGGGAGAGGAACGATACCGTTCGCTTGCAAAAGCTCTACACAAAGGTATGAGAACGCTCCCAGAGATCCAGGCAATGGAACGCACCCAAAGGCCTATAACGAAACTGGAAAACCGCGAAAGGCTCATCGTCCATTCCATGAGCTTCACAACTCCTAGTTTTCTTGACTGCTCTCGGTGGCCCAAAACTACGTTGTCGAAAGGTTGATATTCGTGTAACAGAATCTAGGCAACCTAGAGCTCTTACGAGATTGCATGAACGCCCGCCTTCTTGCTCCTTTCGTGTACCGGCCCGAGTTCGGGAACATTGCGGGGCACAGGACGTGTGTACCCGCTGTACGAGAAGCGCGCAACACGCCTCATTTCAACCCGTATCGTGCCGAGGTCTTCGGTGACATTGGAGTGGAGGAGACTGTCATCGTCTAACGGGTAGATATTATGATATCGGCATGGAGCTGACACGAGAACGTATGAAATCTTCGACACTAACCTGTAAGGACGAGGGGAGCAAATACGAACGGGCGTTTGCTAGACGCAGTCTCGTGCGCTCCTTCGCAGCACCCGTCCCGGACCTTATTGTGTGCCCGCTTGTGAACTTGCCGTCCATCCATGAGCGTGGACACCTGCATGATGGTCGAAGCAGAGGGACCGCTCCAGTGGACGGTAAAGGCCTGGTATTGGGATGAGAACGCCAGCTGAACCGTGAAGAGGTGAGAGGACTACAATACCTTGCCCTCTTCGCTAGGTATCCAGCAGCTAATGGTCTTGTCATCTCCGGTGTGAACATCATACGACTCGAGTTCTCGGTCATCGCAGCGTATATGCGCAGTGTAGCCGCGCAGTTCGAGAGGCATGCTGGCGCCGAAGGAGCGGTATGGGTGGTTTCAATGGCAGGGTGCAGGAAGTACTCCTTAATGCAGCAGGTACAGCGGACGATGTCCCAGCAAAATGGTAGAGTGTAGATAGTAAGAGCGCAGGGCGGGAGGGGAGGTTGTGGGCTAGAAGTACTACTCGAACCAAGTGGGCAGGTCGTAACGGGCACGGTAAAAGTGACGCAGCGCCGGCGCAGCGCCGCAGATGGGCGCATAGGCGCTCACCGAGCCGCTGCACGGCCGCAGACTGCCGCACTCTGCCGCAGCTCAGACGCGTCTGCGGCCGCAACGCGTATGCTGCATACCTGCTCGTTCGTACGCAGACATGGGCCGGCCTTTCCCAACCTATGCAAACCTGCCTCAGCTATTGCCTGACCTTGAACACGTTCAAAGCACTGCACGAGCGGGCGGCTTCTAGTCAACCTCATCTACAACTTGCTTGGGCTACACCCACTGATACTAGCTACACTTCTCAGCTTGTGCCTCTTCTTCCCCGCCCTCGTCCACGTCCACGTCCGCGGGAACGAGTCGGACCATCTCCATGGCTGCGTCCACCGCGGCCAACGGCCCTTGGCTTCGGTCGGATAGCTTTGGGTACCATGGCATGCGGTTCCTGTACGCTGGTGGTGTTCGTCTGGTCGCGCACATACCCTGGCCCTTCCTACCGAGGTTGTGAGTCAATCTACCCGTCCTGCCCAATCCCATAGACGTGCTAACATACCTTCAGGAGCTCCTCGTCTTCAATGTCATAATCCCCAACGATCCACGAGGACGGCCCGCGCTCATACGGCGACCAGTTCTGCTGCAGGTCTCCGGCATCCTTCCCCCATTGATGGAACCCCGCCACGCCAGAAGCCTTCGACCGCTCGAAAAGCCTCCTTTCGAAGGCCGCAAGACATTCACGGTCGATATCCACGATCCGTGTACGTCTTCTACTGATCGCATTCATTTGGAAATCCCAGGCCTGCGCTAAGATGAATCGCCACCGCGCCGCTCCGCTTTCGGGGCTGTCATTCTTCGGAGGGCAGCCCGGGTGCTTCAGATGCTGCTTGTGCTGTCTGGCGGCTAGGATCAGCGTGATTGCGTGCGCGTTCACTGGCCCAGATATCCAGAGATGTCGCGACGCTGGGGCCCCCGGTACGTGCCGATCGATCCAGTTGTTGATTTCACATCGCGTTTTGAGTGGTAGCTCTCCAGTGTGAGCAACAAGGCCTCGCCGCTCTGCTGGGAGGTCCGATGTCGAGGCTGTGTGGCGCAAGAAGCCTAGGACGGGGACTTCTTCTTCGAGCAAGGTCGCAGCAGGTGAGTCTTCTTCGAGGTCCGGCGTCCATGCGAGGAGTCTGGCAAGCGTATCGAGGTGCGGATTGAGTACCCTGTGGATAGCATCCGTGTATGGGTAGGAGCTGGGGTCCGCTAGAATCGAGTCTGAATCGGCAAGTGTCGACGCTAGAGTCCACTTTCCAAGCTAATCTCCCGCTTGTCAGATATTGAGTAGTGCGATCTGAAGGGCACAGCCGGGCTCACCCTGATCAGCCTCCTCGCGTTCCTATCCTGCCATAGCTCATCTCGAATCATGGTCTCCGGTACAAGCTGCGTCGTATCGGGTGCGCGTTCCAAGCATTCGGACAATCGCCACATGCTGACACGCCACAAGCGAAGGTCCCCGTGTTGTACCTGTCGCTTCAAGAGGCGCGCAGGGTACCAGAAGGTTCCGACTTTCACGAGAGCTCCTTGGCCAACACTTCCACTCGGAGTCAGTGCGCGTTTCCCGTGACCTTGCTGACACGCTCACATTAGTCGGTTTGATAGTGTTGCTTGCAAGGTGGCGGACCGACTACTGCGTCGCTTGGCCACGGTCTCTAGCGCTGGTCTGCGAGTATCATAAAGTAAGTTCGCCGCCGACTGCCATGGAGTGTAGCACTTACTCGGAAACTTTGAGGATACCTAATACGTAGCGTGGATCACAATCGTCGCAGACAAAGGTAGCCTGCTTTGGTAGGAGGCTCGCACGTCCTCGGAACTGACATGAGACATGCGACCAGGTCCGGCAGTCCTCGCACTCGATCATCTCCAGGCCGTCGAGGACCCCGGTGCTGTTCCCATCTCCGAACACGCCGCAACGGCACCTCACGGGAAAGGGCGACGCCTCTCGGTGTTCAAGTAGTGGCTGCGATGATGTGGCAGCCGGCGCGCTCCCGTCGCCTTGGTCACCTCTGGCGGGAAAGGTGATAGGTGAGGTCGAGTTGGCGTCGATGACCGGCGGGGCAGCGTTTGCGCCGGTGTCAGTGGGACTGCTATCGGTGTTGATGAGGGCGGCATCAGCGTCAGCGGTAGCAGCGCTGATATTGTTGAGGGCGGTGTCTGCGTCGATGAGGGCCATGTCAGCGTCGATGGGGGCGGCTTCGGCGTTGACACGGGTGGTGTTGCTGTCGAGGGGGGAGGTCTTGCTGCCACCGGGGGCAATGTCGCCGTCGAGGCGGGCGGTGTCGGCGGTGGGTTGGGTAGTGTCGGCGGTGACCGCTACATGAGTGTTCACAGAGGGTAAGGTGGCATCGGCTCGCGAGGTAGCCTCAAGCACTTGGGTAACCTTGGCTCGACCACGGTGTTGAGGTGCCCAGAAGCTGTGCAGCGTGCCGGTGCGTAGTTTGGCTTCCGCCTTCGGCTGCTCCGGTGTGGGATCCGTCTTCGGCTGCTCCGGTGTGGGATCGTCTGCCGATGGGCGGGCTTGGGAGGATCCTAAGACATAGTCCACCGTTCCGCTCGTGTGTTTACGCGAGGTAGAGAGCCAGTAGCGGTCCGCATTTTCCACCCGGACTTGGTTCCTTCCGGTGAGAGCAATGTTTGCTGTGGGCAGGGCGGCGACTGTGTCCTCCGACAGTTCTACCTGGTGGCTTTTGGAGAGTTGGGCTAACCGGCTTGTCAGGAACTGCTGTTGTGTCGCCATTCCGCCACTAAGCTGATAGATAGCGGCAGCAGTGGTGAAGGATGTGGGAATGTGGATGGCCGAGTCGGTCCCAGCAAGATGTGACGCTAGCTTTCCACCGGAAACCTCCTGGGCATACCCCCCGTTCAGTAGGCTGTCGTACTCGTAGATGATAGATCGGCTGTTGCCGCCGCCACTGCCGCCAAGATTGGTGCGAAAGCGGGCAGTGTAATGCGCCTTGACAGCGCTATGGAAGACACGAGCCACGAGATGGTACACTATTGCAGGCATTGTCGAGGTCTTCGAAGATATCACGATGCGGTCGGCACAGTTCCATTCTTGCCCCCCTTCCTGGTTGAGGTCGACTATAAGCAAGACGGGTACGCAGATCTGTAGGGTAGTCACAGAGGAGGATGATAGGCAGCTCTGATAGCCTGTCGCCAGCCCGGCGGCCCTCCCTGAGTCAGCCTGGACCTTCGAGTCGGCGTGGACCGTACGCCAACAGGGAACTACGTCGGGTTGCTGTTTGAGAGAGTACAGGCTTTTCAGCCACGTCGAGACAGAGCCATCGTGCTTGTGGTTCAGCGCAGAGTAGAGCTGGTGATAGAAGACAGGCCGAGGGGAGGATGATACTTGGAAGTGTGCGTCTCCTTCCGAGGCCGGGGTTGCGCAGGAGCGGTAGGTGAGGTTGTAACCCATGAAGTATGTGAGTGCAGCGTGAGAGCTCGTGTCCGGCATGGAGTCACGTAGCATTTCGCCGAGCCAAGCCTGGTATAGTTCAATGTACATAGTGTCAGAGATTCAGCGCAAATATACAGCATTCAAAGGCTTACAAAGACGTTCTCTTGGCTCGTCAGCGACTTGATCAAGGGCTTGGTGTGGGCCAGGAGTTGCTTCCGAAAGACGTCTCTCTGCAGGCCAAGATACTGTGGGTTGTTGTTCTGGCCTGTGGGCTCCGACTCGACGAGTCTTCGCAGATTCATGCATCTGTATAGCTTGTATAGGAGACTGTCCTGAGAGACTACTCCACGGAAGCGGTCCTCAAACCCGCGGAAGTCAAGGGAAGCTGAGACGAAGGTAACTTGGAGAGCGACGTCTAACCAGCAAGAGTTGTCCGCTTGGGGATAGGAGGGGAGAGAACAGCGGTTCAGAGTCGCAGTGGGGGTAGGAGCATCCACGGGTATCTGCCCAACGTCCATCGGCCCTGGCTGTTCTCGCGAAAGACGGCTTCCAGTCCGCGAGGGAAAGTCCAGGGAGGAAGAGGAATCAGACATAGACTCCGGGTAGACTGCTGCAGGGTGGCGACTTGGTCTGGGCGACTGTGTCCGCTCTACAAGCGGCTCTTTAAGCCTGACCGCACGCAAGGGGCCTGAATGACTCCGCGATGCACGAGCCTCAGGCCGCACCTTATCCTCCGGCGTGGCATGCTGGGTTGACAACACTGCGGCCGCGCCTAGCTTCTTGCTGAGCTTCTCCCTGAGCTGCTTACGATGTTTTTGGCCTCTTAGCAATGTTAGCATCGCCTTCCTCGTGTCGGGAGGACGGCCATCATTGACATAGCGTGTCGAGTGCTTTCGGCGGTGCGGGTCTCTGGAAGGCTTGGTTCGTCCGATACGTTTTGATGTCTGCTTCCATGGCTCAGCGTGACCATAGCGAATGGGCGCGCCGACTGAATGTGTGAGTCAAAATCGCAAGATATATCAGTAATTCACAAGACTTTCGGTACTAGCTGGAGGTACGTACTAGCTGCTCCCGCTAGGAGCCTCTCGTAGTGGCCTGCAAATGCGTATAGGGATGTGAGGCCGCCCATGAGTGTCTGGTCTTGTCCGATGCCAGCATAGATCTTCCAATGCATGGCCTCTTCGGCGTTCGTGGTGTCCGGAAGCGACTCCCAGAGCGCAGCGTCCATCCGCCGGTAGGGAATGAACAGCATCCGAGCATGAGAGTCTCGAAGCCACCACTCGAGCCACGGAGAAGCCTGGGGGAAAGAATTCAAGAGAGCATCCGCTCCCTTGTGAAACGAGTCCAGGTCGGCGTGGGTCAGGAGGTTGTGTGCCATCTTCTCGAACTTTGAGGCCTGCCCAAGCGGAATCACCCCCCCGATGCGCTTGATACGCGTCACCCCAGCTCGGAAATGCTGCTGGCAGCCCTTCAAGAGTCTTTCAGCACTCGTGCGGAGATTGTCGCTGGTGCGAGTTGTGCCCTCACGGCGCCAAAACTCGACGAATGCTTTGATGAACCCTGACCGTTCTGCCTCGCTGAAATCGACGACCTGCGTAGCGTAGAACTGCAATAAGTAAAGATATACTTTAGAGCTACTGTGGGGGCTAACTTACGTTTGCAAACAGCGAGTCAGTGACGGTAATCTCGCGCTTACGAGCCTCCTGAGCCATGCTTTGGAAGAGCGCCAGGAAGTGTAGCTTGTAGTGGCCCGTTGTAGCCCCGTTCGAGTACGAAAGGATGACGGGGACCCAGCAGCGTAGACGGGGCGAGAAAGTAGAGCTGATGATAAGGAGAGCAGCCCTATCGCGCCAGAAACCATGCGCAGCGTCGGAGACAATGCCATTGACGTCTTCGTCCGTGCCAGAGAGTGGGCCGTCTTTGACCAGTTCCGAGCGCAACACAGCTGTCTGCACCGAGATCACAGATATGTCGCCAATGACGGACTGCAGGACAAAGCCAGGATGATCCCTTGTGAAGTCAGCAAACATGGAGATGAACTGGTCGCCACCGCCGCCCGCCCCACTAGTAGTGGCCTGTTTGATCCTCCGCTGTTCGTACTTGACGCGATCCTTGTTGAGAAGGACAGGAGAGATGTCGCCAGATGCTTTTCCAGGACCATGGAGTGTCTGTGTTCCGATGACAAGCTCTAGTGGGCCCGCCTTCGGATGTTCAGAGACGAGCTGATAGAATGCAGCTTGTTCATCCGCTCGGAGGTGCAAGATGTGGGTGGGGCGTGGATGGTTATGGTATCCCGAGTGCACTAGGTGTGTACCATGCCTGAACTTGTATAGACGTTGGCGAGCAGGGCAGGTGAGGTCGGAGCGGGAAAGGACGCCGCCGCATGCGCAAGGGCGAGAAGTCTGAGCCTCTTTGCGGGCATGGCTGACTTTGGGACGCACGACGATTGAGCAGTCGAGGTTGTCGCACTGAATAACACCCTGGCAGCGCCTTTCGCTTTTGCGCCCATCTACCCAGGATTCTGCTTCGGAAGAGCCAGATTGAAGCCCGGAAGTCATACAGGCCCAATGCACCGCAAGGTTCTTCGTCTGCTTGACCTGTTCCAGGGAGAACGTCTGCTCGAAGTCTCCGTCCGGCCATCCATCCCAGACGGCTAGTAAGGCAATCGATCAGTTAGTCTTTTAGGAGTAGTACAAGCCTACACTGGTATTCACCGTCCTGTACAAGGCTAGCTGCCCCGGCGTGTCGCCCTGCTTTTGACCGTCTGCTTCTCATGGCCTGAGCGTCGAGAGGCTCGTGTTCGGAAGACCCAGAGGTGGCTTCTGTGTCGCTAGAGTCTGGCTGCTCCGAATTGTCGTCCTCGGCTCCGCCAGGCTGAGAAGCGCGTAGACTGCTGCGCCTGTTGCGGACATTATGTTTAGGCTCTTTTCGGCGCGACACTGCTGATACATACGCCGGTCAGCTTGGGCCATAATAACTATCCTGTCAAGCGGGTATACTGACCGTGATGGCGTCGTTTTGTATGCCTACGGACAAGCTCATCAGAGCCGGTGTCAAGGCTAGGAGAACGATGACGTTTCCGTCTCTTCCCGGAGGTCTGTATGATACTTTTGTTAGGCTTGAAGTAAGCCGCTATGTGGCGAAGTAGTCCCTGCAATATAGTGTCAATGTTTTCCGCCAAATGTTCTAGTAGTGCCCACTCAGACGTACTAAGACCATTGGCAGCTAGTGTAGCGACGACGCAGCGACGACGAAGGGAAGAGTGTGAACAGTAAAGCGGAGATACCAATAAATTAGGCCAGCAAGCGGAAGGAGTAGACGAAGCAGAAGTACGCAGGCACAGGGAGCTGAGGAGGCGAAGCAATGACATTGGGCAAAATTGTATACAGCGAGTACAAAATTGATTATAATTAAACCTGTAGAACATATCAGATTTTGTCAAGTCAAGACCGCATTTGGACTTACGAGGTCAGTTCGATAGCCTCGTGGTGTCCCTGCACTCAATCCACACTGGTGTGCTCGCGAGGCTACCGCTGGGAATATGTGACTAGCAGCTCATGCACGAAAGTCTGTTACAGAGAGACTGAGCAGTTAGCAGCGAGCAAAGTAAGAAGAGCAGCAGATGCAAGCATACCATCAGCAGCAGGTCAGATAGAAATCGCGCAGACGCAAGCGCATGCCGCAGGCATACGAGCAAGCCTCAGCAGATGACAGCGGACGTGCGCATGGTGCCGCATAGTGCAGCAACCGGTGATGCAACTGCCGCAGAAGTGTGCGGCAAGCCTTGCGTCCATGGCTGCGTATCTGCGGCAGGTGCGTCAACTGCCGGCGGCCGCAGCCGCCGCGATAAGTAACGCGTGCAGCAGCACTAATCAACGCAAGCAGCGCGCAACCCTGACACGGAAAACCTTTTGAGTAAGCTAGAAAGCGAGAAAGTAGCAGTAAGTACTCACTTTTTATATCCTCCTCCTCCCTGTAGCATAGTTAGCAGGCTACTAGAATGAGTATTCCTTCTGTCTTTCGACAAGGAGTGCTTCGGTGCTCACGGCGCCTAAAGACACTCGGTTGGAACAGTAATCTTGAGAGTTATCTGCAGGGTGAAGCAGATGGTACAGCACTCAGCCAAGCACCTGTACTATCCAAAGCCTATCATCAGAGCACAGACTAGAGTTTGACCTAGGAGGATGGCAGCAATCACCAGAACCTCGAGTAGACTCGAAGTAGACGAACGCGACGAACAGGCAGTTACAGACGCCCATCACCCGTTTTGGTAGGCGCTGTAACGAAAGGCTGCACTGTTTTGTCACGCTGAATAATCCAGTGCGTCCCTACAATCTAACCCTCTACTTGAACTACTTCAAACGTTCTAAAAGCCCTGGGAATGTACCTGCGAAATAGATTTCGGACCGTCCTGCGAGGTTATGGCCGAGCGCGGACGAAGTCTAAACGAGAACGGAGTGAGCTCAGCGTTCGGGGGAAACGAACGATGTATTGAGTCAGTAGCTACCTAAACGAGAACGGAGTGAGCTACGGACTAAAGTCAGCGAAAAGGAAGCGAGCGTAGGAGCGCGCAGGAAGCTCACCTCAGCGTTCGGGGGAAACGAACGATGAGGGGCCTGCGCGCGGTCGGCGAGGTATAAGTGAGCGAGGGCGGACGCCTCTATCGATGAGGCGCCGGCCGCGATTCGCTGATAAGCGGGGATATCGGTCCGAGGACTCGTGCGCTTTGAATGTAAGTAAACGAATGTATGCGAGTAAAAGACGAGTAAGTAATGAGTAAGTAAAGAGCGTAAGTGGTATAGTAAGCGGTAAGTACAACACGCCCCCTCAAAGCGTACGCAGGCCGAAGAGCGCGGAGAGGTGTTCAATCCGCGGCCGCGGCAGGGCCTTCGTGAAGAGGTCCGCGGGCATGTCCTCGGTGCGCCTGTGCCCGAGCGCGATCTTGCCATCGTCTACCGCTTCGCGGATGAAATGGAAGCGGATGTCGATGTGCTTGGTGCGCGGGTGGAAGGCGTTGTCCTTCGCGAGTGCGATCGCGGAGCGGTTGTCGCTGAAGAGCGTGAGCGGGTGCTTCGCGACGTCCGGATCGAGCATGTCGGCGAGGAGATAGCGCAACCAGAGCGCTTCCTTCGAGGCGTGCGTGAGCGCGATGTACTCGGCTTCGGTGCTTGAAAGGGCGACGGCATTTTGTTTCTTCGCAGACCAGGAGATGGCGCCGCCGTCGACGGTGTAGACGTAGCCGCTGATGGAATGGCGGTGCTCGGTTGAGGATCCCCAGTCCGCGTCCGAGAAGCCTTGAAGGCCGTCGCGAACGCCGCCGTAGACGAGCCATTGCTCGCGCGTCCCCTTGAGGTACCGGAGCACGCGCTTGACTGCTTCCCAGTGCGGGTGGCCGGGGTTCTGCATGAACTGCGACAAGGCGGTCACCGCGAACGTGATGTCCGGGCGGCTACCCATAGCGGCGTACATGAGCGACCCGACGGCCTCGCGGTAGGGCACGTCGCGCATGTCTTCGTACTGACGTGGAGTTGCGGGCGACTGGTGATGTCCGAGCGCGCCCCCTGGCTGCAGAGGCGTGGTTGCGGGGTTCGCGTTCTCGAGGTTGAACCGCGCGACGATCGCGTCGAGGTACGAGCGCTGTGAGATCGCGATGGTCCTGGCGTTGCGATCGCGCTGCACTTCAATGCCGAGGATCCAGCGCATAGCGCCTAGATCACTCATCTCGAAGCGCGAGCTGATGTCAGCCTTGAACTCGAAGACGAGGTCCTTCGTGCCAGCGATCGTGAGGTCGTCGACAGAGGAAGCGACGATGAGCGCGGAGGCTCCGTCGCGCTTGTACCAGACGGCGTGGTCGGCGTCGCAACGGGCGAATCCCATCGCGCGCATTGACTCGGAGAGCGTCTTGTACCAGCCACGACCGGCCTGCTTGAGGCCGTAGAGGGTCTTCTTCAGCTTGCACACGAGGTGCTCCTGCCCGTTCGCGGCGGAGCCCGGCGGCTGGCGCATGAAGATCTCCTCGTCGAGCTTGCCATTGAGGTACGCGGACTTCACGTCCATCTGTTCGAGCTCCCAGTCGTAGCGGGCGGCGAGCGCGAGGATGGTGCGGATCGAGGCGAGCTTGGCGACGGGCGCGAACGTCTCGTTGAAGTCGACGCCGGGCATCTGCGTGAAGCCTTGCGCAACAAGACGGGCCTTGTACTGCATGATCGCGCCCTCCGCATCGCGCTTGATGCGGAATACGAAGCGGCTGCCCACAATGTTCGTGTTGCGGGGCGGTTCGACCAGGTCGTAGGTGTCGTGCTCGCGGAGGTTGTCGATCTCCTTGGCGATCGCGTCCTCCCAGTGCGGCCAGTCCGGTGACGCTTGCGCTTCAGCGAGAGTGCGGGGCTCTTGCCCCTCGTGGATCACCAGCGCGGCGTCCATCGCCGCGAAGCCGTACTCCAGGGCGGGGCGCGCTGGCTCCTGCTCGTCGCTCTCGCTCTCCTCGTCGTCCCACAGCGCCGCTAAGCCGTAGCTCTCCTCTGTAGCTACCAGCGTCGCGAGCGCAGTCACCGTGGCAGCTCCCATGAGCTCGCTCGCCTGGACGCCTCTAGGGTGTCTCGAGCGGCGGCCATCGACGGTGCCTTCGCCTTGGTTGAGGCGACGGAGGTAGAGCGACGGCTTGTGGACGCGGTGTCCGCGTCCGAGCTGTGGCTCAGGTGCTGCCGCCTCTTCCTCGTCGTCGTCCTCGTCCGGCGCGTCCTCGACAGTCGTCTGCGGCGCGGGGCTCGAGGTCGTCGGCGCGGTGGGCGGTGGTGTCGCTTCGCGAGATACGGGCGCGGCGGGCGTGTCGGCGGCTGCTTCGGAGGTTTGTGCGGTGGGGAGAGAGGGCGGCGCGGGCTGCTCGCCCTTGTTCTGCTTCGCCCCCTCGAGCGGCGCGTCGTCCTGCTCGACCGCGTCTGGTTCGTCCTCGACGAAGCGGACGTTGCGCTCGACGGTGACGGAGCGCTTCCCAGGCCAATAGACCTGGTAGCCCTTGCTCTTCTGGCTGTACCCGACAAAGCGGCCCTCGACCGCCTTGCTCTCGGTCTTGCCAGACCGCTCCTTCCGTACCCACACCTTCGCTCCGAACCGGTGCAGGTCGCGGAGGTCGGGGGCCTTGCCATAGCGCGCCTCGAAAGGCGTCAGCCCGTTGAGTGCGCGCGTCGGCGTGCGGTTCTTGAGCCAGGTCGCGTGGACCATCGAGTACGACCAGAGGTTGCGGGGGAGGCCTGAGTCGAGAAGCATCGCGCGCGAGTGCTCCGCGAGCGTGCGGTTGGCGCGTTCCGCGACGCCGTTCTCTTCTGGTGTGTCGTGGACAGAGGTGCGGTGGTGGGTGCCTCGCGACTTGACGTAGTCGTCGAAGTCGGTGCTCCAGAACTCGCCACCGCCGTCGGTTTGGAGTCGCTTGATGCGAGTCGCGACGGCCCTCCTGTGTCTCGATCTCGGCCTCGAGGGCCTTGTACGCATCGAGAGCTTGGCTCTTGTCTTTCTGGGGGACCGTGCGCGTCCAGCGCTTCGAATCGTCCGTCCACATCGTCGCGTACTTGTTGCCTCCAAGAGAGGGCACGTCGGCAGACCAGGTATCAGCGTGGAACTGATCGCCGTAGTTCTCCGCGAGCTCGCTCTCCCGCTCGTCCGGCACGGGCTTGCGCGTGATCTTCGCCTGGATGCAGGTCTCGCAGACCTCATCCGTCGAGTCATCCGTCAGCTTGATGCCGCAGATACGACCGTGCTTCACCGCGCTGCGCGATACGAGCGGGGAGATGTGTCCCATGCGCCGGTGAAGCTCGTGGTTCGTCAGCTTGAGATCCGGGCCTTTCCCAAAGCCGGTCGCAGCTGCTACGTCCTGGCGGCGGACCTGGTACAGTCCGTCGCGGAGAGGGATGCGACCAATGGTCGCCTGGTTCGAGCGCCGGTAGAGGCGGCACTCGCCCTTCTCGAACACGGCGGAGAATCCCGCCTCGTCCGCGCGTCGAATGGATATGAGCGCGAACGCGATCTCGGGCGCGTATAGGACGCGCTGGAGCGTGACGGCAGTGAAGCCATCGCCGTTCGGGACCTGCACGCGCACGCTGCCTTCGCCTACGGCTGAGAACGAGTGGCCGTCGGCGGTGTTGATTGGCTGCGGCGGGTCGAGCGCGGTGAACGCGGTGAAGGTGTCGCGATACGGGGAGATGTGGCGAGTCGCGCCGCTGTCGTAGACTTCGATGCGGTCTCGACTGTGGGGGTTGAAATCGAGTCGTGCGGTGCTACCGAGCGCGAGGGTGGTGAACGCGCACTCCTCGTCTTCAGCGTTGGCCTTCGCGACGTTCGCTGAACGGCCGCCTCCACCTCCTCTGCCGCGACCGCGTCCCTTCCGAGCGTTCTGCTGCTTCGGACCTTGGCCTTCCTTCCCTCCGCCCTTGCGCCAGCAGTCGGCCTTGACATGGCCTTTGCGCTTGCAGTTGTAGCACTCGAGCGACGCGCTCGATTGCGCTGCGAGCGCTGACTCGCCGGACAGCGAGGGGTTGTTGAGCTTGCGACGGTCGAACTCCTCGCTGGCTGCGAAGATGATGTCGCTGGGAGAGAGGAGGTTGCCGGTCATGCGAGCGGCGGTGGAGAGCGTCGTGAGGAGGGTGCCGTAGGATTCCGGCAGCGACTGGAAGATCGCCGCGGAGAACTCGGCGTTGGGGAGAGGCGAGCCCATGCCCGCAAGCTCCTCGCGAAGACGGACGAGCGTGTCGAAGTGTTCGCGCACGTCGCCGCCCTCGGGGCACCTGGTGTTGAGCAGACGCGTGCGGACGCTGCTCGCGTACATCTCCGACTTGCCCTCGTGCTCTCTCATGACCGCGCTCCAGACGGCAGCCGCGCTCCCCAGGTCCTTGACCTTGAGGAGGAGAGAGTCGGTGATCGTCCCGTATATCTGCTGACGGGTCGCGAACTCTTTCTGCTCGTGGTCGTCTAGCTTCGTCTCCGCAGCCTCGACCTTGGCGAAGTAGTCGTCGTCCGATAAGCTTGCGAGCGGGTCCGGCTTGGAGCCAGCCTCGGGCTTCGCAGCTTCACCTTGCGCGGTACTCGGAGTTTCGCTCGCGGCCTTAGGGCCGGGTGTCTGCTCGGTACTCTGCGCAGGCTTGGACTCGGGACGGGGCCAGGGAGGGGGAGAGGGAGGACGACGTGCCGTACCGGAGAGATGTCGCATCAACCCGCGGGCGCCCAGAACCGTGTGCATCCGCTCCTTGTATGTGATCCAATTGGATCCATCTTGAGCGAGCTTGGGAACGGTGAAGAGGTTCGAGGCGTTGGAGGAAGTGTTGGAGAGCGACATCGAGGCAGGGCTCATAACCTGCGAGGTTATGGCCGAGCGCGGACGAAGTCTAAACGAGAACGGAGTGAGCTCAGCGTTCGGGGGAAACGAACGATGTATTGAGTCAGTAGCTACCTAAACGAGAACGGAGTGAGCTACGGACTAAAGTCAGCGAAAAGGAAGCGAGCGTAGGAGCGCGCAGGAAGCTCACCTCAGCGTTCGGGGGAAACGAACGATGAGGGGCCTGCGCGCGGTCGGCGAGGTATAAGTGAGCGAGGGCGGACGCCTCTATCGATGAGGCGCCGGCCGCGATTCGCTGATAAGCGGGGATATCGGTCCGAGGACTCGTGCGCTTTGAATGTAAGTAAACGAATGTATGCGAGTAAAAGACGAGTAAGTAATGAGTAAGTAAAGAGCGTAAGTGGTATAGTAAGCGGTAAGTACAACACGTCCCTCGAGGAGACTAAATGGCTGGGTGGGGGCTAGGTGAAGTGTCACAGACCGTAACGATCGTAACGTCACTGCATTGTAGGCGCCGGGGTATCGTAGCCACGGACGCGGAGTTTATCAGCTATACATCGAGCATTCACCCAGTGCGACGTAGAAAAATATATCCACATAACGAGGTGACAGATACTCCTTACGTCGCCCGTAAATGTTGCAAAGAGGGGGCAAACTGAGGTTGCAGCAGGTGTGCAGCAGGCGCGAGCAAGGTGCAGCAGAACCGCAGCAAGGTGAACGCAGTGCGGCCGTTTGCGGCATTCTGCGTCAATTTCCCTTTGCCCAGGTCGTAACAAGAGAACAAAAGAAGCTTAGCGCCAGTAGCCACAGCGGCACAACTCTCGATCGGAAAAGTTGAAGGCAATCTGGGATTTGCGGCCGATCCCAGATTTTGATCTAGGGCCGAGTGCACTTGTGTGCACCCCTTGGCCCCACAAATAGCGCGGCAAGGCAAGCAACATGGATCTGCCAGGTGAAAGTTGTACTTTCCGATACAAATATTTGACTCATACTGTAAGGATTATATGATAGGATACGAATAGAAGCGCAACATAGTGGCATCGAAATGGCAGGTACAACAGCGGTGAAAACCAAGGACGAGGACTCTCAGAAACCCGGATAGAAGGAAAGAAAGGGAAGAGCACGATGTACAACACGGCGCAGCGGATAGCGCGAAAACGAGACACCGGCACTGTGGACGTCCGATCTAGGTGAGGTCGATGACCTCGGAGCTCGACGCGGATGGAACGCGGATGGGAGACACTTCGCGCTTGACGACAGCCCTGGGCCTCCGCGCGGCCTCCGCCTCCGCGAGGCGCCTTTGAATCATCACTAGCTGTTCCTGTTCACGTTGTGACGTTGGCACACGCATAGAAGCTCAATGACTGCAGCTAGGCGTACCTGGAGGAAAACGACGTCGTCGACAGCGTCGTCGTCGTCATCATCATCTTCATCTGGCTCGGGCTTGACCCCATCCTCCTCGCGCGCTCGCTTGTTGCTGGGACCCGCATCGCCCGAAGACTGGGTATCTAGAGCACGTTTCTTGCCCTTGGAGACTGACGGCGCAGGCGGTGCGATGCCGTTCGCTCTCAGCAATTCTGCGCTGCCGTGTTAGCACATAAATGTGTCTACAAGACCAGGGATATCGCACCTAGCGGCCTATAGCAGAACTTGAAGACCGCAAATGGCACCTCCTCCTTCCCGATTGGCGTAGAGATTGTATATGGTGTTACTGGCTTGACGTTCCCGAAGCTGAACGGATGGGGCAATCTGTGAGAAAGCGATGCAATGGCAGTGGGCGTCGAAACTCACGACACGGCGTGTACGCCAGCCTTTTTGCTCCTCTCGTGTACTGCTCCGACGGGTGCCGCATTGTACCCCTCGTGCAATTTGCCTGACGCAATGTATTCTTGGACATGATACATGGTGACTCGGATGGTGCCTAGCTCCGTGTGCCCCCTTGAGGACAGCAGGCGGTCGTCATCTAGCGCGCCAGAGATGACCATCAAAACTCCGCATATGAGGCCTTTTACTTACCTGTGAGGACCAGTGGCGAGAAAACAAACGGTCGCAATTGACCTAGGGCCTCGTAGACGCCGATACAACAGTCCTGCGACTGAGGCTGATGCGCAGCGGAACGCACCAGGCGGCCGTCTACGTACGTCTCGACCGACATATTGGTTGCAGCAGACTCATCTCCCCAGTAGATGGTGAACTCCTAGCAGGGGACGTCAATATACAGTATTTCATAGTTGAGTAGTTACGGGAGTGCTAGACACTGGCATCACACCAACCTTTCCTTCCTCGCTGGCAATCCAGCACGTCAACGTCTTCTCATCTTCGTTCTGAACGTCATATATCTCAAGCTCTTCGCCATCGCAGCATACGTGTGCGGTGTAGCCGTTGAGGTTGAGCGGCATGGTATGGGAAGCGGTTCTACTTCGGTCTTGAAGCGTGCGTGGAGATTTGGAGGGATCTTGAGCAGTGGCGGTCACAACAAAGGCCTCAACTAGAAGCTGTCGCGGTTTATACGGCGAGGTCGTGCACCAAGCTGATGAGAAAGACCAAGCGGCATGCAGGTGCAGGTACGAGGTAAAGCGCCCTTTTGCATGCCAAGCCCACGACGGTCTCGGCTAATCCCCGATCTGGATCGACAAACCTTATCTAAAGCCATTATACGGCATAAGCGCCGTATAGTACCCATTTCTGCGTCCAGGTCGCGTACACTGGAGCTTACATAGTCCACAATATCTGCCTCCTCTATCCACGAACGACGCAGGAATCATCACGAACTATCTGGTCAGCCGACGCCATGTCCACCATATCGCTCAAGATCGAGTTCGGAGGAGGCCTCGAGCTGCTCTTCGCGAACGAACGCTCGCACCGCGTTACACTCCCCGCTCTGGTTCCTGTCACCCCCGCACCTCCGCAATCGACGTCTGGGCAGGTCACGACCGATGATGACGCGCCAAAGAAGCCCGTGGATCTCGCGTATCTTGTCTTCTGGCTGCGGGACAACCTCCTGAAGGAGCGCGTGGAGTTGTTCATCGAGAACGGGACAGTGTACGTTCAGCAGGTACCTCAAGGCCCGAAGGTTAAGCTGATGCAGATCCCCTTCCAGACGTCCTGGTATTCTTGTCCTAGTGAACGACGCGGACTGGGAGCTGGAAGGCGAGGGTGAATATCAGCTCCAGGACGGCGACGAGATCGTCTTCATCTCGACTCTACACGGCGGCTAGCATCCGGGCCATGCCACGATCGGTTCCAGCACAACAGGTGTGTCCTTATAGAATTGGGGAGGGGTTACGTTAGGCGACGAATGACTGTGATCCTCTTAGGATCGACTATCCTACCTGAAGCCCGCGCCGCTCGCGCACGGCAAGGTCTTGCACACGTCGTGCGCTCAAGGGCTGCCGCGCCGCCTGCAAGTGCTTCGCAGGGATGACCCACCACACAGTAGCGCGGGGATATTCGGGGCCAGGCGACGCGTGATGAAGAGAGGGGGTCTGCATGTATTCGTAGAGAGCGAGCTACGAACCAAATATCCACACCGTCAAATACACACTCACGCACTCGCTCCCGTCCCTTTCGACCCTTCCGACCCCGACCCGCCCTTCCCGAACAGCCCGCCAAGCCACCCGCCCCCACCGCCTCTCCCGCCCTGCGCCGCGGCGCACGCGTGCACCTCCTCCTCGAGCTTCTCGAGCTTGTCCGCCTCCTCCGCGGCGCGGAGGCGCGCCTCGAAGCCGGCGCGCTCGAGGACGCGCTCCTGCTGCGCGGCGTTCGCGGCCTCCTTCTGGTGCTTCATCTGCCCGTACCACCACGAGCCGCCGACGACGGCGACGAGCGTGAGGCCCTGCATGAGCACGCGCACGCGCAGCCAGGTGTTGAGCGAGATGCTGTCGCGCCGCTTCAGTTTTACGGCGGCGACGATGAGCGAGGCTGTCGTTAGGCCGGCCACTGTGTGCGGGGAGGACGATGAATGATGAGGGGTTGGGTGAGTTTGAGGGGGAGAGTGATAGGAAGCGGGACGTACGGACGGGAACGAACGGGTTCTCCTTGAATTTGCGCTCGAATTTGCCACCCCACGACTCAATGGGCATGCCATTCGCGTCCAGCAGTATCTCCGGGTGTGATGCAGGCTCGGTGCTCATGATGATGAAGTTGGTAAGCGCGAAGATTGTTGAGCTGAGGGTTGGGCGCAAGCACTGCGGGAGGTCGTGGAGCGTGGGCGGCTAGAGTTCGTGCAGCGACTTTTCCGGGCAGCCTCAGAGAGCTATGAGAAGGTTGGCGTAGGTAGGTCAAGGCTGTTTGCTAGGGGTCGTCACACCGGCTAAGGAGACGACGTGAGGATGTAGTGGCAGCGTTGTAGAACCACGAGAACGATGAAGCAGCTCAAGGCTCGCGGAAGACCGGAGCGCCCAAAAGCGGCCGAGCCGCGATGACGCTCGTCCACCCAGTACTGGTCGTACCGATATTCGAGTATCCGACAAGCAGCCAAATAGCCTCAGAAATAAATTGTACGCTTGTATTTCCACGGATGGAATGATTATGGCCTTGAGTAGTTTGGGGAGAGGAATGAGGACGCCACGAGGCTACCGAACCAAGGTGTGCGTCCGAGATTGGCAGGAGGAAATCCACAATAGGCAGGTGCTGTAGAATGGAAATTCAAGCGTAAGTAGAGGACAGCATAGTGATGTCTACATATGTGTCTATAACGTTTACTGCCTCAATTGTCCCAAGAAACTTGGAATGGTTGGTAGCAAAATAGCTCTTCCCGTCAGCCAGCCTTGGGCACGTCTATATCTACGTACAACATACGCGCACATATTCTGAGGCTTGTTTTTTGTCAGAGTGTAGGGTGGCGTGCTATCTCAGTCTGATGCACACTACATTTGATGGGCGTAATACAAGAGGGGTTCGCGTTAGAGCTACAGAGACCGGTGACGCCCAGAGACATAGTGCGGGGCCGACATCACAGACTGGCGCCCTTTGGCCGGCCCTCCACGATGCTTTTCACGATAGGTGCCGTCGCCTTCCTCGTCGCATCCACATTCTTCTGCTTCCACACCCGCGCCTTGAACTCTTTGCCGAACCCCTTGTGCACGCCATAATCCGGGAACTTCCTCCTCTCCAGCTTCAACTCCTCATTCTCCTCCAACGCCTCCAACAGCGTCTCCGCGAGCGCCGCGTCCCCGCGCACGACGTACATCTGCTCGCGCCGGTGCTTCCCCCGCCCGTTCTTCCCCGGGTGCTCCTCGTCGCGGAACGACGTAAGGATGCCGAGCACCGTGAGCCCGCGGTCGGCCATGAACTGCTCCGTCTGCGCGAAGAAGTCTGCGTGCCGCGGGAGCCACTCCTTGAAGCCAATGGGGACGGAGGAGAGGCCGACGAGGACTTCTTGCGAGGGTGCGGAGGCGGGGCTGAGCGCGTACTCCTTGTAGTCTCTCCGGAGTAGGTCGAGCGTGTTCAGGTGCGCGACTGACGCTTTCTTCTCCTGCAGGGTGGCGTTTAGCGCTTGAAGGTTGGCCAGTTCCTCCGGTGCTGCAGAGCTAAAATCAAGCGCGCCGGAAAGGTCTCGGAGAACCGAAGCCAGGGGCACAAGGAACGCTGCTGCGCGACGGTCCGCTTCCTCCGCCTTCCCTCCCTGCTTCAGTCCATTCGTGTCGATGAGGACGCTGCACAGAAGGAGCGTCGCGAGCTCCGGAGCAAGTTTTTCGGGACGCTCCTCGAACAGCTGCGTGACGAGCGAGGCGCAGCTGCCCGTAGGGACGACGATGACGCGCGGATCCGCCGTGTCCTTGTACAAGCCCTCGTCCTCGTGGTGGTCAACCACAGCGACGACGCGCGTGTCTGGGTTTTCGCGCGCATAGCGCGCCTGTAGGCGATTGTGGTCGACGAGCGCAAAGCGCGCGGAGGGGAAGGGCTGCGACGCGGGCACGGGTATGTCGTCCGCGCAGAGGATGTCCGCGTCCGCGTCCAGGTGCGCGAGGGCGAGTGCGTGCGCGTTCTCTGCGCGCAGATGCAGCTCCGTGCGGGGTGTTTGCGTGAGAGATACGGTGAGCGTGCCCTGCACTTTCGCGGCGTACCACGCGAAGCCGATGGCGCTCGCAATCGAGTCGAGATCTGGGAGGATCTGAGAGGACTGTGCGAGCGAACAGGGATTTGGTGCTTACCGCCAGCTTCGTTACCCATGACCACCGTCCAGTCGCGTCCCTTTCCTGCCTTCACCGCATCTAGGTACGCAGCCTTGCTCTCTCGAAGGAATTGCGATAGAGTGCCGCTGGAGGAGTCCTGTGAAGCCATAGCCGTGTAGGAAAGAGTGCGAGCCCGTCTAGCGATTGACGTTGAGCATCGGGCCGCGCCGTGCAGAGGCTGTAACCTCACATGAGATGTAAGAAACACAAGTGAGCGACAGGTGAGCGGGGTGTGCCAGATGGTTGCGCGAGGGTGTGGTATGCGTCCAAGTCGAAGGAGCATAAAGGCGAAGCGCTCATTGACATCATTGACTCAACTTTAAGGTACTCACGAGCGCTCGAATGGGCCGAGATACGATGATGAATTGCAGAGGGATACAGCAGTGGGTACATGGAGATGCGGTGAGGTACAAATGAGTGAGATATACATGAGGCACGGAAAGCGAAAGCGACTATCGACAGCGGTGCGATTCAAAGGCGACTCGACGAAATAACGAATAACTGAGAACAGACAGGGCACCAGTGCCCAAATCCGCATGTAACGTAGAGTGTAGTTCGGAGGGAGAGGATTGCGGAGGGGAATGGGGGGAGAGCGTGTGCCGGCACGTCAGAACGCGCCTGCTAGCGCAGCTTTGTGGGCCTCGACGTTGTACGAATTGTCGACCACTAGCGAGAGATGCTCCTGCCGAAGCCGCCGAAGGAGGTCCACCGGGTGCCGGGTCTCGTGAACGCGCGCCGTGGGGATCGAGAAGCCGTGTGCGAGGACGCCGATGTCCCTGACATAGTCGAACGCTGTTATAAAGGTCGCGTCAGCCATGCGATTACTGCATTCGTGTGTAGAAAGAGCACTTACGCGGACAACGCAACTCCTTGACCGCGTCCCAGTCCCTGCAAGAATATGCGTGTTAGCTATCGAGTGCATAGCATTGCTCGGAGCAAGAAAGTACCCACAGCTCGCTCAGGAACGGCATCGCTACGATCTCCGAATATCTCGGTCTCTTCGATGGAGATTCCTCCAGCAGCTACATATCGCACGGTTAGGCGTGGTTGCTGCAATCATTTGAATAGAATTACTGACAGCCAGCACGAATTGCTGGAGTCTCTGGGAGACGCCGAGCTGGCTGAGCCTCTTCTCAATGCGACGCAGCCGGAACGAAATCATGGCGATGTCGTGAGAGCCCGGAAGAAACTCCTGTATACAGACAGACATCGTCAGTCAATAATACGCGCATACAGCCAGCTAAAAGCCGGGTACTCACGTCGTCCATGAGAAGTGAGACCAGCGTGGCACCCAGCGACCAGTAGTCCACGGCCTGATCGTACGTCGGGTACGCCAAGTCGTTCTCCGAAAGCAGCTCCGGCGCAGCGAAGGGAATGGTCATGACCGCCATGTTGCGCCGCTGGCGGCTGAGACGACCCGTCCCGTCGAGGAACTGAGCCCCGCCGTAGTCCGAGATGACGCAGTGCCCCGCAGCATTGACTAGAATGTTGGCGGGTTTGATATCGTGGTGAACGATACCGAGACGGTGGAGGTAATCGAGCCCGAGGATCTAGCACGAGCGGTCAAGTTCAGACTCCTACTGGACATGAGGGGATATGCTCACCACTTCTGCGCAGATGAGCGACAGGTTGTAGTCCGTGAGCCGGTACTGGTAGCAGCTCAAGTCACCGCCTGTGCACAGCTCAGTGACAATGTGCAGGTACTGCTCCGCAGACCGCCACGCCCAGAGCTCGTCGCTGACGAACGGCTGCAGCAGAAACGGGGAAGGTTCGGCCTCCGCTGCGAGCGTGCTGAGCACCTTCAGCTCGTTGATCGTCCCGCGGCACGACACCTCCGACATCCCGCGCGCATAGTGTATGACTTTCATCGCACACTGTGCGCGGCGGGCGACGTTGTACACGAGGTAGACCGTCCCGAACCCGCCCTGGCCCAGCATCCCCGCACTGAGCCACCGGGCCTCGGCGGCGAGCGGGATGCGGATCCGGTTGACTTGCAGTACGTCCCAGTGCAAGTCAGGCTGGGTAGTCGTTTCCTGTCGATAGCGCGGACGGCCGCGAGGATTAGGGGCGACTCCGATCTTCTGTCGCACGAGGGGGATGGCGGGCATAGAACCTCCGACGCGCCCCACTTTGGGTGGAGGACGGGGCGGAGAGTCTGCCTCAGGGAAACTGGTGTGCTTCACCGAAGGTCGAATCGACACCTGAGAATGACATCCGGTAACAATTTCCACCCTCCGCTCCGCATCTAGCATAGGCGCAGCCGCCGCCGGGGACGGGAACCTGCTCATCAGCTCCAACACCTCTGCGTCGATGGACGGGGGGCGGGGAGGGCGCGAAAGAGGCCCGGGAGGACTGTGTCGGCGACGAGAGTGGAGGCGTGCCGGCGTCATCGCCAAAGGCTTCGGACCAGAGTTCTGGGACAGCAGGTCCCGGAGTTCGTTCCTTCGGACCTCCACGCTGGACAACACAAGCTCTCTGGGCCGAAGGAAGTCGACCATCTTCTTTAGGAAGGGGCGGGGCGCGAGAATGTGCTTCCGCAAGGTAAATGATCCCTTCCGTGAGCTTCTGGTGTCCTCCGCCGACCCGAGCGCGTCTTGGGCATGGGAGGATTGCCACCCGGAGAACGAGTCGCCGTCGGGGTAGACAGCAGGATCGACCTGCGATCGTGAAGGTTTCGTGCGGATGGAGGCCTTTAGGTCCAGAAAGCTTGTGGGTTCCGGTTTTGACGATAGGAGAGCGAGCGCGAGCTCGTCTCCGACGAAACTCGCCCTTGGATCTGCTTGGCTCTCTGGGAGCGCCACACCGCTGCCACTCGCCTCCGCGCCCACCCAGCCATACGCAGCCTCCACCTCCTCGCCGTTTAGCTGGCCAGCCTTCTCCGCTCCGCGGGCGAACGGGTTCAGGAACATAGGGCGGGAGGACATAGCTCAGCTTGTGGTAGGGAGGTGGACCTAGTGCAACATGACCGATGTAAGTTCTCGTATTCCCCATGACAAGAGTAAGAACTTGGGTTACTCACGGCGCGATGTAGATAGGGGCGGGTGCGATGGCGAGGTGGGATGAGAGGCGTGGATTAGATGAACGTGGACGAGCGAGATAAATAGTGGGCTGCGATTGCGATGGCCCCTGGCCACATATTGCGCACCAAAGCGGCCTTGCCAGAGATCATGGCACGCCGTATCCGAGCAGCCATGATGGCGTAAGGCAAGCCCATTCAAGACGGCGGAACAAAGCTCACGCAAAGGTGAACAAAGAAAGGGAGGTTCCTTGGCACGCCTGGACATGTGGGCACTTACCGTAGCAATCAATCCTACTGGCCATGCGCACCATGCGCAGGCGCAGGCCATGAGAATGACCTGCAGTGCAGAAGCCAGGGCCATTCAGCCATCGAACGAACTGTGCTGCGTTGTGGCGAGGCAGAGCATGTCGCTCCCGTCGAGTAGTGCAGATGGAGGTGATTTATTCGAGGCGGAGTGTAAGTTCAAGGATAGCAGTCAGCGCCATAGTCTTCGTTGCCACAGACACCGACGTTGACACCGCCGTCGTGACTCCTCGTCGTTGCCGTCGTAGTGGTCGTCGTCGTCAAAAGTTGGCGGGCCACTCGGCCTTGCCGAACGAACTTAGCCACAGGCTGGCGGTACAACGGACCGTGCTCGGGCCGCAGCTTCCCGTGCCGATGGCGCTCGTCATTGTGTCGGGCGCTTCGGACTTGGCTCAGTCAGACTCTCTCGAGTGCTTGTTCCTCGTTCTCTTGCGCTGTCCACCCGCTGCCGCCCTCGTTCGACATGGCTACCGCACCCTCAAAGCAGTCTCTTCTGCACCTGTACCACTCGATGCTGCGCACCTCGCAGTCGTTTAGCTCGTACAACTTCCGCCACTACTTCGTGAGGAGGACGAAGTCTACTTTCCGTGAGATCCAGGTACGCCAGGTTGTCGTCTGCATTATCCGTACCGCAGCTCACAAGGCACTGGCTACAGAATGAGTCAGACCCGGCAAAACTCGCCGCATTCTATGACGAGAGGGCGAAGGAGCTCGCCGTGCTGAAGCGCAGCGCGATCGTTAACCAGCTGTACGGCGGTTGGAAGCTTGTGGTGGAGAAGCAGAAGCCTGTGCATGAGCGAAGCGATAGCTGAAGGTGCGTCGTTCCGAGCATCTCAATGCCCGTTTCTGGCTCATGGTGTAGCTCTTAGTGTCACCTTCACTTTCGGAGGTTGCGTCCGAAGAGTCAACTGCGATTTACCCATCGTCAAGTCTTCAACGTCTCGTCTTTCACCCTATACTACTGCCATATTGTAATTGTACTGGATTAACATGCTTATGAGGGTCGACATCTCGCACGATATCATCGGTCGTGAATTCACTGGACATATGCCATGTGCGGACAACGGCACGCTGTAACTCCGCTATCCCGATGCATTGCGGCGCATTCTCTATGCGCCAATGTTCAAGGCCGACAGCGCGTATGTGTCCAGGAAGGTAAGTACCCCCCAGCCCTGATACTAAAATCAGCAGCAGCTTCGGTTACCAAACTCAGGCTAGGTCATTGCAGCGCGTCGCCGAAGTATCGCTCTAAACACCCCTACTTACATCGGGTGTCTTTTCCGCAGTTCACTTTCATCCACGAGTCTCACAGTGCCCTACCCGACCCTCCCGTACGCACCTCAGACGGCTCGCGTGGGATTGCTTGGCTGATATTCGGGCATGCAGTGGCGCCAATGAAATCTCGACGACAACTTGGTCACGGTCGACGGTCGTGGTACTGTCCGAGGTGCGCGTGTATGCGTTTCCATCCCTGCAGAAGCGAGTATCATCGCTTACGCGGGGTTGCGCAGCTTCACGCAGGTCTCTGACCATATGGAAAGCATCTCGTACAGCAAAACGTCTCGTCTAGCAAACGCTCTTGACCCCTAAAAGATCTCATACAGCCTTCTTGATTTTGTCGTCCGCAGTCATCCCTGGTCATACACCGGTGAACGTCTTCTCACGCTTCAACATTTTGATACAGCGGGAGGCGAGGCGGACACCTTCAATCTTTCGATCCTCCGGAATCCGAGTAGGCTCAATCGCCCGTCTTCACTAGCAGTGCAGCTTCATGCGCACTTCTACATGCCTTTCTGTGGTCGCCGACTTTCTTTTTCCACATTCGAAGGAGACGTCGAAGCCCACCTCAAGCGTCGGCTACCTCAATCACTAGGGCGCGCAGCGGCAGCAGGCGGCGGACTCACAATGCCATCACACCGCCAAAGCTGCGCACGGCGCTGCGGCTCACACAAGTGCGATGAACGGAGGCGGGACGAACGACTACGACGCTCGAGCAGCACTCAAACGCACCCTTCGAATTTCTTGAAGCAACCCGTCGTTGATGCGCAATCTATCAGCTGCGATTGGGTGGCGACTGGGGTGGACAGAGCCATTAGCCGGACCACCTACGTCGGCGGACGGACCTATGTTTGGCTCGAGGAGCGCTCGCGTTTGCCGTCGAAGAACGTCGAGTTCGGGTTTGCCTTGCCCCTCGAGTGTACGTATATAACCAGCATGGCATGCCTCCGTGTTTAGTATCGTTCATATCCTCGCCCCGACCACTCCTTTTGGATTCAATCGGCCTCTGGTTTGTGTCACTTCCTACTTCACTCAGACCACAGCCCTCCTTTCCGCCGACATGCTGTCTAGCGCCTTCCTCTCCCTCCTCGCTTGTGCTCTGACCGTATCCGCTGTCCCGTCCAAGAGGGCGGCCTGCAGCAACGGACGCACCGCTACTGATTCGAAGGTACGCTATAAGCTCCTTCCTGAAGTTCACCGTACCTCATTCGCATCTGTCTTCCCAGTGCTGCGTTTGGTATGACGTCCTGGACGACATACAGGGCTCCAGTGGCCTGTAAGTGTATATGAGGGACTTGGTTTATCATGGCGTGTGCTGATGATCCGTACACAGCTTTGAAGGCGGTCAATGCGGTGCGTTAGTCACGCGGGCTCTCTCATGTCGGGAACTGACGAACTTGCGCAGGGGAGGAGGCGCACGAGTCTCTGCGGGTAAGCTTAACACGCTCTACGCATGACTGGTTGCGGTAGTAACACCCTTCGCAGCTGACCTTCCACGACGCCATCGGGATCTCGTCCACAGCGGGGTAAGCACAACGCCTCTCTGGATAAACATCTGACTAACTCGATACCTCAGCGGCGGCGGAGCTGGTACGGCCCTGTCTACGCTCATCCTACGAAACACTAAGCCTGTGATTCAGACGGCTCAATCATGGCCCACTCTGACGTCGAACTCGCTTACGGCGAGAACCTCGGTGTGGATGAGATTGTCGAGCTCCAGCGGCCGATAGCGCTCCGCCACAACGTTTCCTTCGGCGACTTGTAAGCCATTCGCTCGCCGTATGTACCCGCTCTCCGTCTCCTTACCCCCATATCCTTTCGCAACATCCAGTTCGCGGGTGCCGTAGGCGTTAGCAACTGCCTAGGTGGCCCTCGTCTCCAGTTCCTCGCCGGCCGCTCCAACAGCTCGCAGGCCTCGCCGGACAACCTCGTCCCTGGTCCGGGGGATTCGGTCGACAAGATCCTGGCGCGCATGGCGGACGCGGGATTCTCGGCGGATGAGGTGGTTTCTTTGCTTGCGTCGCATAGCGTCGCTGCCCAGGACCACCTTGACACGGTAAGCCGGCCTACTCCCCAAAGACAGCCCCACGTTCATGCATGAGCTATCCACTATCAGACTATTGCAGGCTCGCCGCTCGACTCTACCCCTTCGGCCTTTGACGCACAGTTCTTCGTCGAGGTGGGCACATATTCTGCCGCATGCATAGCGGGCAACTGATTGTTCTCTCGGCGCCACAGACCCTGCTGAACGGGACTGCTTTCCCGGGTAGCGGCTCCAACCCCGGAGAGGCCAAATCTCCCCTTCCTGGAGAGTTCCGCATCCTCTCCGACTCGTTGATTGCCAGGTACGCACATGAGCAACGTCAGTCCTAGTTTCAGCATTTACGGATAATCCAGAGACTCCCGTACATCATGCGAGTGGCAGTCCTATGTTAGTACGTAGCCTCCCCTCTCCCCCCCTTTGCGCCTCGACTTACACCGTCACCCCTCAGCCGACCAGGCGAAGATGGTCAGCGACTTCGAGGCCGTGATGGCCAAGATGGCGCTCCTCGGACAGGACGCTAGCGCGCTTGTTGACTGCTCCGAGGTCATCTCCGAGCCGAAGGCGGCTGCCGTGAACGTGGCGACGCTGCCTGCCGGGAAGACGATGGACGACATTGAGGCCTCCTGTGCTGAGACGCCGTTCCCTACTTTGAGTGCAGACTCCGGTACGACTGGATGCCAGTCATGATACTGGGCTCATATTGATATGCACCTGTTTCCAGGTCCGGAGACATCCGTCGCTCCTGTGTAAGTGCCCGTCGAGCCTGTGCTCTCGTCATGCAGTTTTCAGGGCTGACATCCGTGTTAGCTCGTAAAGGGTGACGTGATACACTTTCGTATCCAATCGGACCTTGCTTTTTTCCCACTACTCGTCGCTCTTTCCGCTGTCGTTACAACTTGGACATCTATTACATCCATCGAACATATGCTGTTGTCATGTCACATCTCTTCTGAGCGATCACGGTACTTGTGCTCTACAGGCGGTATTCGTACCCGTGGTACAAGCCGACAATATGGCTCTCAAGCCTCCTCCCGGTAATCCGACCGCATCCCCTCCGCCAAGCTGCGCGGATCCACCATCCACAGCGCTGCCGGCTCAACGACTCCGCCCGTATCCGTCCCGCCATTCGCCCCAGCCTGGTCTTCGGTAAACCATCCGTACCCGCCCTCCGACGACCTGATGTCCCGCAGGATCGCCTTCACGCTCGACTTGTTCGCGGTCAGCGTCGTCCACCCACGCGCGGCGCCCCAGAGCATGCTCTGCACCGTGTGCGCGGTGAGGCGTGGGTTCGCCTTGGTCACCGACGCTCGCTCGAGCTCTTCGCCCTCAGGGGGAGTCGAATGGTCGTCGCCCACGGAGCTGGCTAGCCGATGAGATCCGAAGGGGAAAAATTGTGGAAGTGGAGCCGTGGTCCCACGGGAGAGTATGTCGCGGCAGGTGCGTGAGAGGAGCGCGAAGAACGGGGAGAGGGCGTGTCCAGTTTCCGATGTAGCTGGCGGGGTGAGGTCCAGTGGCGGAACGGAGGAGTCGAAGACGCGGATGGGAATAATAGGGAGGAATGCCCGCGGGTAGCGAGAATTCTCCCAGTAGGCCTCTTCTGCATTAGACACGCTTCTGTCGGGCGATGGAAAGAGCGCAGAAACACGCCGTCTTTCGTTTGGCCCGCCGATCTTTGAGAGCACAATGCGCAGACACCGGTCGCGCGCCTCCGGCGTCGTCCAGAACTCAACGCCCTCCAGTGCGGGCGACGAGACGGCGGCCAGACGATCGTGGAGCTCGTGCAGCAGTCCGCGCGCCATCTCCTGCAGCGCCTGGTTAGCTAGCGCGCGAGAGTGTTCGCCGATACCACTCTCGCACGGCGCGTCAACCTCAGGCTCCTCGTGGGCGCTTGTTGATGCTCCAACGCGTTTGCGCTTCCACTCGCGGTATTGCTGCGAGGGGATGTAGCGTGCGTCCGCGGCCGATGGAGACTCCGGTAAAGGCGCATGTGTGATGTCGGATACGAGTGCGATGAGGATCGAGAGGTCGAGATTAATTCGGATGGTAGGCTCTAGCTGACGCGAAGATGCAGCTGGCGCCTGGGGCAGATGGGCTTGTTCGCGCTCGCCCAGCTCAACCTCGACGCCGAGATCGCGCAGATGCTGGATCGTTTGAGCTATACGGGGGTCGTATTCCTTGGGATTGGAGGGAGAGGGGTCCAACCTCGTCAATCTAAGGGTGACAGACGGTACCCCCGCGGCGCTAGGGAGAGGGTTTCGCTTCGCTGCAGCGAGGAGGGAACGGCCCACCCGCAAGATCGAATTGTCAAACTCCTTGGGCGCTAGTGAGGGGCGAGACTCATCGTCGGAAGACTCGTCCTCCGACCCAGTGATGTAGGAGTCGAGTTCGCGGAACTCGGCCAGAAGGCGCGAATTTTTCGTCCTAAAACAGGTGAATTAGACCATGCACTAGCTGGGGTTGAGCTTGGGTATGTAGACTTACGTGTTCACTCGATACCATCGCTTGCCGCCGTCAGCTACGACATCGACCTTTACTCCCGAGGGTTTGCGCGACCCACGGTTGGGTATGCTCGCCGGCTGGGGGACCTCTGGGAACGTGCGCCAGATCGTCACGATGGGTGGGGGCGCATGGAGCACTTCGTTCCAGACGGATATCAGATAGGGCGCATTGGTTGAGAGAGCAGGCATAGAAGCGCATTTGGGATCTTCGAGGAACTACTGAAGCGAAAGTTGCCGGCGGTGAGCAACTTCCGCAAGCCGCACAGGCTGATTGATCGCTCACCTTCTCGAGAACGTTCAGGTCGCGCTTGACTGAATCACGCAGTGATCTGAGGCCATGGACTGCATCCTGATGAGAGTGAAACTCTTCGTTTGACTCCCCATCGAGAGCTATCGAGGAGTCAAGTATCGGGGGCTTCGCCGCGAGCTTTGCTGATCCAAAATCGCCCATAGCTTCATAGATTCCCCGCAATTCATCTCGCAAACTTCGCAGTTCGGGGTGTGCATCGGCCGTCATGATGCTGGCGGTGTGTTGTTTTCCAGGAAGTCTCCCAACAAGCAAGATGAACGCGAAGGGGGAGGTGCGGAGGAGATCGTAGAGGTAAGTAGGGAGAGAGCCAGATGCGATTCACTCGTCCGAGTCGGAGTGACGCAGTTGGCGCCGCCACCATACTTGTTTGTACTTATTATCTTCAGATGGTCCATCGTAAGTTCGCCAGTCAGAGCGTAGCCCGTGCGACTGAGCGTATAGAATAAGTATGAGGAACGCTGTAAGCACGCAGAGGTGCGCATGATGTCCTTGCAGATGGACTGCAAGAAGGTGTCTTCTCCCGAGCATTCCCGGCATGATCGCTTGCTGCGTGACCATGGACGGTGCATGTCCGATTGAGCCGATGTGATAGCAAGACAACAGCTGATGATATGGTGACACAGTGTACAACATATGACAAACTTCTAGCTCAGTCACCCCCTTCGATACGCAATACTCTACGCCTGTTTGCGCTGGTAGTTCTTCGGGAGCTCCTTCGCCCACGGGAGGAAGTCGCGGCCCTGCATGTATGGCCGGAGGACCTCAGGGATGACGAGACCCTATGCACAACAGTTAGTGGTAGTCGGCAAAAGAACGACGAGAAAACGTACTTCGGGCGTCTGGTAGTTCTCGACGAGACAGCAGAGAGCGCGCTCGGTTGCGCAGAGGGTGCCGTTGAGCATGTGGACGTAGACTTTGCGCGTCTGATCCTTCGTCTTCAGCCCACAGCGCACCTCAAGCCTTCGGCTTTCTGTGAACTCAATCAGCAGCGGAAGACAGATCAGGTGGATATAAGCAGCGCTCACGGTAATCCGTGCAGTTCGAGCACGAGACCAGCTCCTTGTACGCGCCCTGGAAGGGGAACCACGCCTCGAGGTCGTACTTCTGCGCCGCGGCGAGGTTCAGCGCGCCCGAGACGATCGCGACGACGCGGTACGGGATCTTGAGGCTCTGGTAGAACGCCTCCGAGTTCGCGACCATCGTGTCGAGCATCTCCCAGCTCTTCTCGGGCTCGGTGATGCAGAACTGCTCGACCTTCTCGAACTGGTGCACGCGGAAGATGCCCCACATGTCGCGGCCCGCGGAGCCGGCCTCTTTCCGGAAGCACGTCGAGTAGCCGGCGTACTTGACGGGCAGCTGCGTCTCGGGCGAGTCGAACCACTCGTCGGAGTGGAATGCGGAGATGGGCTGTTCTGAGGTGGCGATGAGGTACTTCTCGTCATCGGCGGCGATGACCTAAGGATAGTCAGCCGTGAGTTGGTGTCTGTGGGGCTCCAGGACGTTACGTTGGCGTACCTTGTACAGCTCCTCGTCGAACTGATCGAGCTGCGCAGTCTTGGCCATGACCTCCTTGTTCATCATGAACGGCGGCTGGACCTTCTTGTAGCCCTGTTTCCGGAGGAAGTCAAGGCCGTAAGAGATCAGCGCCTGGTTGAGGTCGATGCCGTCGTTCGTGAGGAAGTATCCTCGGTGACCCGCAATCTTGGCACCTGCGCACATCTTGTCGCATCTCGTTCAACATAGGAGATGGACCGCATAGACTCACCTCGCTCCATATCAATGGCATCCAGCCGCATAAGTACTTCGTGATGAGGCATGATCTCGGTCTTCTTCTCTACGTCCTTCCCCTCGGGATGCCATGTCTTAATCGTGGCGTTGTCATCCTGCGCTTCTCTGTAAGTACTGAGACATAAGCATAGCATATGCGAACGCACCTCGGTCAAGCTAACGGGCACGTTCTTGCCAACGATGTTGCCCACTGTTGAGGCTTTCTGGCGCATCTTCGCCTCGAGCTCCTTGGACTCTGCGCGCTTCGCGGCTACCTGCGCGTCAATATCCTTCTTCTTGGCGACGAGCTCATCCGCGTTCTCTTTCGCCTGGAAGTAATCATGAGAACGTACACTCGTGTGAGGTGAGGGGCAGACGCACCTTCTTTTTCGCTGCTATCTCTTTCTGTACCCCATTGACCGACTTGGCTAGATTGTTTGCCTCAAAGTCCACTGTCGAGGAAACATTGTAGCTGTGCAGTCGCCTAGCGAGGAGGCTTCTCACGCACGCTTGACCCAGTCCGTGTACATCTGGATGACCTCGTCTACGAGCTCGACCGAGAGCCCGCGCTTCCTCTGCGACTCCCGGATCTCCGCGGCATTGCCCCCCTTGTTGTCGATGAAGTGTAGCACGTCGAGGGTCATGGTAGGATCAGGCTGAGGATGTAGGCTCCTTCAGTGTTTTGTTCCGCAAGCAGGTCACGACGGAGAGGTGGCGGGTGTATATGAGTGTATTTCCGGCACTTGACTCGATCGATGCAGCTTCATAGCAATCCAAAGCAATCGATTTGGCGAACAGAAAGCTGTGCTTGCTATCGCATCAGGGCCGGTTGGATCTCAGATACGCGAGACTATCAGCGCGTTCGATCTCCGAAAGACCATCTGACCTCCGCCCCCATGCCACGCCTGCGGCTTCGTCCCGACTCCCTCAACAATCTACTTTCCCATTCCCCTCTGCAATGTCCGTCCGCGCTGAGCTACGTGTCACTCAACCTTGACAGTCTGAGCCACGGACGCCGCAGCTTCGCGCGCGTGTTTGCGGAAGACTGCGCGCCGGTGATCAGCCAGTCAACGCCGTCGCTGCTGCCGCGTCGAGTCACAACGGAAGGCAAGCCCTGAGTCTCACGGGGAGGACACGCTCATTTGCTAGCCTCGACACCAACCCCATGAAGGTTCCGCACGGTTTTTGAGTGGGCGCGCGGGAGAGCGGGTGATGTGGAAGGGCGTCTTTGCATGGCTGTTGCGCTTTCTGTCGCAAGGGAGGTACGGCGTGGGTGTGAGGCTTTTGTGAGCAAGTAGTAGAGGGAAAAATTGTCTGGTACCCCCCTGTACGTATCCCATGAGCGAGCTCGCGAGAGAGGGAAGAATGGTCGCCTTGAAGCCTGAAGTTTGAGACAAAGCTGAGCTGGCCGAAGATGTCGCCACAAGGGCGCGAAGCAGCAAGGGCGATGCCGCTTGACCCACGACCACCATCTTGACCACGTCCCCTCCCCCCGTTCCCCCCGTTTCCATCCCCCATCTCGCCCTGCTCGTCCATGTCGGGCAAGGCTCCCCCGCGAGCACCGCGGGCTCTGCTCAACTCGCTTCCTGGATCGTCTGGTGCTGTCGGCGTCGCCCCGTCCGCCCCTGGCGCGTCGTCCACCTCGCGCATCGGAGCGACCCCGCCCACGGGGCCGCGAAGTCTTCTCAACGCACAAGCCAGTCTCAGGGGAAGAAGCGCAAAACCGTATCTGAATGGACACGGTGGCATCCCGACAGGCCCAGCCACATCCACGCCCACCGGGCCCTCGGCGCTGAAGGGCAAGCAGGTTGAAGTTGGGAGGGCGCAGCCGGGCAGCTCGAGCGGCGTAGGTGGCCTCTTCTTGGGCGGCGCGTAGAATTGTAAGCTCAAGGACGTTCTGCTCCCATTTTCACAGGCACAAGTAAACGGCGCAGGCCCTAGTAAGGCTGCAATCCCACAGGAGCCTACGGCGTTGAACGGGCGACATCAAGCCATTTCGTTCAAGCTTAGGCCAAATGCATCGTCGAGCTCTCTACGAAGTGGTGACGGGCCTCAACCGCCGACATCGCCAAGATTGCGCGCATTTACGCCCTCGGCGCCGTCTTCAGCACCACCACCGCCTCCCCCGCCTTCAGAACCTCCGCCACCACCACCCCCTTCTTATGAGCCTCCGCCACCTCCACCGCCCTCATCAGAACCTCCACCTCCCCCTCCTCCTGCAGATGAGCCCCCATTGCCCCCGTCGCCACCATCTGAACCTCCCCCGCCTCCGCCTCCCTCTTCTTCCGCACCTCCGTTACCGCCCGCACCACCTCTCCCTCCAACCTTGTTTCCACCACCTTTGCCACCGGGGGAGGCCCCTCCTCTACCACCATCATATCCGCCCCCTCCTCCCTTCGACGAACCGCCCCCATTTCCTTCAACGTCTGCTGTGCGGTTGCCGCCGACAGGCCCGCGGCGGGATGTATACGGGGCTCCCTACCCACAGGTCCCTACAGGGCCTCGCGGCCACGCACCGCCCCCGAATCAACGACCCCCGTCTCCCTCAGAACCACCGCCCCCACCGCCCCCTCCGCCGCCCCGTTCTCCAACTCCTCCAAAGCTCTACTCTCTACCACCCCCACCACCATGGCCGCCTTCTCCTTCAGAGTATCCGCCTGGGAAGAACTGGAAGGTCTTGTTCGACTATGCCCTGGACAAGGACCGGGATGGACAATACCGGGCGCTTGCGGAGAAGCTGCGGGAGAAGGGCATGGACCAGGGAGAGGAGCCGCGGGTGAAAGGGAAGGGCAAAGGCAAGGAGATCGTGATTCGATATGCAGGCGAGGTTATCGAGGGCGAGCACGAAGCGGTTGCCCGGGATCCGCGCAAGGAGACGAAGGTGAAGAGGCTGTTACCGCTGCGGCCGCTGAGGACGGATCTTGTGCAGTGCAAATACGAGGTGCGTTGACATTAGTCTTCTTGCTTTCTTGCGGATGTTGATGTGTCGCAGTACGACGCGAACTCTGCTGGCCCGCCGCCTCCAATCAGCGTGCTGGTCCTGGGCATCTCCCCACTCATGCCTAATCAGCATATACGACGACATTTCAGCGTGCACGGAACCATCACGTCCTTCGAGCCACAAATAGACAAGTCCAGTGGCGGCGCTCTCGGCATAGTGTTCATCAAGTACACGACACACGAAGAGGCGAAGCAGTGCGTGCAGAGCGAACACGGCAAGAAGCTCTCTCTCGCCATCCCCGGCGTTGGCGAGGGCGAGGAGCTGCGGGTCGTCCTCGACGGCGAGGGGAAGCTGCTCAAGGCTGTCCTGGCGGAGCTGGATGGGCGGAGGCGGCGCGAACGGGATGAAAAGCGGCGACGGGAGAAGGAGGAGAAGGAGAAGGCCGCCGGTCACGCTTCTTCGCATTTCAAAGCGACCCCGACGTCGAGTGCCGCGCAGACGCCCGTCCATTCAAATAATCCCTGGCGGTCAGGGCCGCAAGCCATCCCCCGCCCTCCGCATGGCGGACCCCGCCCTCCGCCGGCGAATGCGCACCTCCCTATGCGTCCGCAAGGGACGACCCCCATCGCCATCTCCCCCGCTCCCGAGAAGGGCAGTCCGCTTCCCAATGGCACGCCTACAGGGCCGCGGCACGGCGTTGTACCTCCTGGGCCGCGCGTACGACGTCCACAACCGACGCTCTTCCGTGCGCGCAACGTCCACGCCATCGCCGCGGTCCCACCAGCAAACATCCGCCCTCCAATCCACCTCTTCCCCAACGGAATCGAAGCAGGTCCAGTGCTACCGCCAAGTATGCAGTTCAGCATGAACAACCGCGACGCCCCACTGCCCCTCCTACCTTCGCGCTCGCCTTCACCAGTTTCGCGGCGACCGGCGTATGGAGGAAGGAACGCCAAGAAGTTCGACTACGAGGCCGTGAAGGCGGAACTTGCGAAGAACGGCCTGGAGCACATCACCATCGACGGACATGTGGGGAGCGTACGGGAGGATGACGTGCGGATGTTTCTCGAGGGCTTCCAGATCGACCAGGTGAGCACCTCCTACATGCCTTGTGCGCGTGGTGGACCTACTGCACGCGTCGTGGTGGCTTCGTTCCGCGTGCTGACCGTATGCGCGCGCGTAGATCCTGCGCGATCGCCATAGCTGGTATGTCACGTTCAAGACCGGTGATGCTGCGCGGCGTGCTTCGCTCGTCCTCAACACGAGCGGTCGCAAGCTCGCGAACTACGCGGTTAGCGTGACCGTGCGCGCGGCGCCCACCCATGTCCCTACCGCATACAAGACGTCGTGGACCGATGCCGAGCTCGTGGAGCAAGCCGAGAAGACCATCCTCAAAGACCTCCGCGCCTTGCTCGAGAAGGACGTCGTGGAACGTGTCGTCGCCTCGCAGATCCGGCGAGTCGTCACGGATGAGCGGGCGAAGAAGGGCGTGCGCGCGACGGAGACGCCCTCTGCGGTCGACGGGCATACAGCTGAGCCTCACGATGTTCTTGACGTGAGGCATACCGGCAAGACTGGATTCAGCGGGCTGTCCTTTCGCAAGCAGAAGAAGCGCGTGCGCGAGGAGCCCGTGGTTGCTGCGAGCGAGACACCGCCGTTGCCCGAGGTTGTCCAGGATGATGGAGAGGAGGAGCTCGTAGTGGAGAGGCCGAAGAAGAAGCCCAAGAAGGCCACGCTCAAGAGGGTGGTCGTCGAGAAGGTCATTGAGTCGGAGGACGAGGACGAGCCCGTGCCACTCGTCCCTGTCGAGATACCGCAGCGGAAGCGCGCCTTGTCGGAGGCCAGCGAGCTTGACATCCCGGTCAAGAAGAAGGTCAAGACGAAGGTGGCCGAGGACGGTGTCCCCGTCGTGCGCCCGAAGAAACACAAGAAGGCGAAGGACAAGGACGCCACTCTTGCCACTCGGGAGACAAGCGTCTTTGCGGAAGAGGTCGTACATGAAGTCCTCCCCGAGACGCTCCCCTACGAGCCACCCTCTGTCGCCCAGATGCGCTTCACGCCCAGCTTCGATTCGCGCCCATCCACCCCAGCAACGCCTGCGCCTGTGCTGGCGCCCGAGCCCGACATACCCGACACCCCGACCATTGACCCCATCGCGGAGGGTATATGCGAGGACGACGAAGATATGTACTACGCGAAGCTCGCGCTGGAGCGCAGCCTCTTCGGCAAGTCCGCAGAGTCGCCTCCCGAGCCCGAGGCGGCGGAGGGCCCCTCGCCGTTTCGCAAGCACGTCACGGGCTCCGCACGCACGGAAGGCTACTATAAGATCTCGCACGCGGAGAAGTCCGCGTACGTCGCGCAGTACGTCTCGCGCGGGATGCTCAGCACCGCCGCGGCGGACGCCGAGTCCGCGCCGCCCCAGCCTGCGGTCACGTCCTCGCGGTCCAACCGCGCGAACGCGCGGCGGCGCGCGCAGGGCCTGGAGGAGATCAACCAGGTGCAGCGCGCGATGGCGCTGTCGAAGGGCGAGGCGGCCGCGCCGGACTCGGTCAAGTACAACCAACTGCAGACGCGCAAGAAGCACCTGCGGTTCGCGCGCTCGCCCATCCACGACTGGGGCCTGTACGCGATGGAGAAGATCAGCCGCGGGGAGATGGTCATCGAGTACGTCGGCGAGGTCATCCGTGCGCAGGTCGCGGACAAGCGCGAGAAGGCGTATGAGCGGCAGGGTATCGGGAGCAGCTACCTCTTCCGTATCGACGAGGACTTGGTGGTGGATGCGACCAAGAAGGGCAACCTTGGGTACGTTTCTTTGTTTAAAGTCGTGTGCGATTCGCCGGACATTTCGAAAGTGCCTCGGGAGGGCTGTGAGCTCGAGATTGCCTCGAAATCTCCCTCGACACGCCTCGCCTTACTCTTGCATCACCCGCTAGAGGCCTCGGGAGGGACATTTGTCCTCATTTGCCCTCTCGAGGCCTCGCGAGGTATCTCCAGAATTTGTTCCACCGCCCGAGGTGGTCCAGATGCACTTCAATTTTCCCCGGCATATTCTTCAAGTGAACAAGGGCTGACCATCCTACAGTCGCCTCATCAACCACTCTTGCGACCCCAACTGCAACGCGAAGATTATCACAATCAGCGGCGAGAAGAAGATCGTGATATACGCAAAGCAGGACATCGAACTTGGCAGTGAGATCACCTATGGTGCGTACCCAGTATTGCCCCCATACTCCTCGCGCTTGACTGACGTTCATACCCTCGCGCAGATTATCATTTCCCTATTGAACAGGACAAGATTCCATGCCTGTGCGGGTCCGCGAAGTGCCGTGGGACGCTCAACTAGACTGTGCGTTATGTTTATATGTCGGTATTACTCGCATACCCTGCTCTGCCACCATCGTTTGCCTCGGCCCCCTGTCTTGCCTTTGCCCTTGCCGTGCCCGACTCTCTTCTGCCGTCCATCGCTGTCACTCTCCGCATTCTCTCGCCACACACCCGCACATTTGTATCTTATATGTAACGCATGTTCTATTATCCCGCCGTACGGTCAAGTAATACACTTCGGCACGCAGCCACGGTGCGTGCGCCACATGCGCAACCTCCAGATATGCCATACTTTCTAGATGTCGAGGCTCAAACAGTTAAGACGCAACCACGACGCGACCCACCGATGCCTCGAAGAGGTTCAACGAACCAGGACCTCGCGCGCAATGGGCGTCATGCACGTGTACTCGTCCCGTATTTGTGTGCAACTATGAGCTTGCCTCTTTGCTTTTGCCACCTACGATCTACAGCATCCACCGCCCAACCTCATGATAAAATGAAAGCCAGCAGCTCTATCGTACCAGGTAGCACGCGGGAGGACTTGGCAAGACACCCCGCGAGTCGGGCAGGGCGCTCGGGACGGATCATGCCAACGCCCGCGTAGACGGACGTCGGGCTCGCCGCTCACCCCGCACGCTCCTAAGCCTTTCACGATAACCATGATCTCCAGGCGCGCTCTCACAACCCTTCGGCGGGCTCCTCTTTCCCGTCGGCTGTCCTCGCGGGCCTCTGCTGTGCTCTCTGCGCTCGACCTGAACTCTGGGAGGGAGCTCTCCGGGGTGTATGACGGTGAATGGCACGGTTCGGGGGAGATACTACAGAGCGTGTGCCCGGCAACGGGAGAGGTGCTAGCAAGGGTCCAGTCGGTGCGTTTGCACTGGTACTCCGGGCTGTCGCGTCTCTAATAGGTTTCTCTGACAGGCCACTCCTGCCGAACTCGAAAGAGTCCTGGAACGGTCCCGGGAGGCATACGAAGTCTTCCGCAATGTTCCTGCGCCCAAGCGTGGGGAGATATTGAGGCAGATTCGGGAAGCACTCGCAGCCAAGGTGAGTATTGTGTGCAATACAGCCAGGGGTTGAGAGAGTAACTGTTTCTTAGCGGGACGCTCTGGGCGCGCTGATCACCCTGGAAATGGGGAAGATCCGCACTGAGGGTGTCGGCGAGGTTCAGGAGTTTGTAGACATTGTAAGTGCTGCTGGTGTTGTTGCATACGCGTCGTTGACGTGTACATAGGCAGACTACGCGGTGGGCCTGTCAAGGATGATGAACGGACGCGTTGTGGCATCCGAGAGGCCCGGCCACTCTATTCTCGAGGGTCAGCCCTCCTTTCGCGTAACCTTGCTTCACCACTGACACGGCTACAGTTCCCAACCCTCTGGGCGTGGTTGCTGTCCTGTCCGCGTTCAACTTCCCTGTCGCGGTATACGGCTGGTGGGTTCACCGATCCGCCGCTCTGCCACCTCTCTGACCCGCATACACGCAGGAACCTCGCACTCTCCCTCGCGGCTGGCAATGCGACTGTCTGGAAGCCCTCACCCACAACATCGCTCTGCTCCATTGCGGTCACGAAGATCGTCTCTGGCGTGCTGGAGCGCAACGGCGTGCCCGGCGCGGTCGCGGGCCTCGTGACTGGCGGCAAAGACATCGGCGTCGGCATCACCGACAGCAAGCTTGTCGACATGGTGTCCTTCACGGGCAGCGAGGCAGTCGGCCGTCAGGTAGGTATGGCCGTCCAGTCGCGCTTCGGCAAGGTCCTTCTCGAGCTCGGCGGGAACAACGGTGAGTCCCCCAGGCTCGTCACGTTCCCCTTAGCCTGACCACTGACGTGCCACGCAGCCGCCATCGTCATGCCCGACGCAGACCTCGACATGGCCGTCCCCTCCGTCTTCTTCGGCGCAGTCGGCACTGCAGGCCAGCGCTGCACGTCCACGCGCCGGCTGTACCTGCACAGCGGCGTCGTGCAGGCCTTCCTCTCGCGGCTCGAGTCGCTCTACCAGTCCGTGCGCCCGGGCGACCCGCTCGACAGCGCGACGCTGCTCGGGCCGCTGCACACGCGTGCGGCCGTCGGCGTGTACGACGCGGCGGTCGTGCGCTTGCAGGCAGCCGGCGCGGAGATCCTCACGGGCGGCGCGGCGTACCGCGACCTCGCGGCGCCACTGGACGGCGGCAACTTCGTGATGCCGACGATCGCGATCCCGCAGGAGGTCGATGTGGCGGACCCGGTGTGGAGCACGGAGACGTTTGCGCCTGTGCTCACTGTTGGGGTGTTCGACAAGATCGAGCAGGCGATCGAGTGGAACAACGGCGTCCCCCAGGTATGTGCTATACAGTCGCGCTGCTCACGCGTACTAGCTCTGACGAGCTGGTTCTATAGGGTCTCAGCAGCAGTCTCTGGACGCGCGACATCCGCAACGTCGGCAAGTGGATCGGCCCTGCTGGTTCTGACGCCGGCATCGTCAATGTATGCGCACACCATGACCTTCTTCGAGGATCAGCTGGCTAACGGTACCCTGTAGGTCAACGTGGGCACTAGTGGTGCTGAAATTGGTGCTGCCTTCGGTGGAAACAAGGTGCGTGCTCTCTATGCCCGCCGTTGCGCTACATTCACCGAGCTTCATGTCTTGCACAGAGCACTGGCTGGTACGTCACGACATTGATGATTGTCGCTTCTCTGCCAGCTTGCTCACATTTATTCACAGGGGTCGTGAATCGGGAGGTGACGCCTGGAAGCAGTACGTCCGCTGGAGCGCATGCACGCTCAACTTCTCGGACGCAGCGCCCCTTGCGCAGGGTGTGCAGTTCTCGAGCTAGGCATGTTCTAGCGGGCCTCTAGCGGGCCGATGTGCGCTCTGGAGGACCACCTGCGTGGCGGTTTGCACTATCCCACATACCTGTAGCATTAGCATACCTAAAATCGGACCTTACTGGACTCTCCCGCAGAGACGGCATGGCGGCGTGACGGACTCGAGATGTCATTACAGGTCGGCGAAGAACGTAGGTTCTGCCTCGAGCTCGTTCTTCCCCTTCTTGCGCTTCATCGTATTCAGTGAGTCCTGTTCCTTCTTCCGTTTCCTTTTCCTGGGTTCTTCAACCACCTGCTCGTCGTCGCTGGACGCCTCTGGTGCCTCCTCGGCCTCATCGTCTGAGCCTTCCTGCTCTGCGTCCGCGTCCGCCTCAACCTTTGTCTTCACTTCCTCCTCTTCCCCCTCTCCCTCCACCGCCACCTCCTCTTCGTCGTCGTTGTCGTCCTCCTCCTCCTCACTGTCCTCCTCACCGTCATCCTCGAAAACCTCCTTGAGGTCCGTGAGCTTGAGCACCTCCTCGTGGCCCGCGCTGCCGACCCAGCGGCCCTCGCCGCCCATGTCGACCGCGATGCGCTCGATCGGGAACTCGCCGTGGTCGGCGACGACGCCGAGCAGCTTCGTGGGCAGCAGCTGCACCGCGCGCAGGAGCCCGTCCGAGGAGCCCGTGAGGATCGTCGAGTGCGCGTTTGGGTAGTGCGAGGGAATCGCGCAGAGCGCGTCGATGGACTGCGGGTGGCTGGATGGGGTGCGGGCAGGGTTAGTGAAGGTAGGAGTGATAGGGCAGGGGTAAGGAGAAGGGAAAAGGGGGACTGGAGGGAAGGCTCACCCCGGGATACGGTCTACGCAGTCGCCCCAGCCGCTCTTGCGGTTGAATATGGAGAGGATCCCGAGCTGCGTCCCGACCACGACCTTCTGTCCGCTACAGCAGAACCGTTAGAGGAATGACAGACGGAGGTCGAGAGGAGAATGTCGCACCCTTTGATAGGCAGTATAGACAGTAGTTCGTCCTCCTGGTCCTCCGACTGCGCGACGGGCTCCACTTTCTTGGATCGTACGTCCATGACCGAGAGGGAACCGTCTCCGCTACAAACATTGTGAGGTAGGGGCAAACGCGGGAGTACGGGGAGTGCGCACCTCGTCGCCACCAACTGCTTCTTGTCGTCCAACCACATGAAATCGGAGATGAAGTCGAAATGGTGTGTGTACTTGCGCACCGCGTCCGCCTTGCGCGGGTCCCAGAGCTACCGCGGCACGCCTTGAGTATGCGCGACACGCCACGAGCGAAGTAGAGCACACGTACCTTGATAACCCCGTCGTCGTCCCCGGACGCGAGCAGGTTAGGGAGCAGTCGCTTCATGCGGTTGATCGGTGCACTTCCAAGCACTGTCCAGGTCAGCTCGCCAGTCGCACTCTCCAGCCCGCGCGGATGCTCACTCGTGCGCGCCGGCGCGTACGTCCGCCACCTCGCCCGTCCCCACGTCTATCGTGCTGCAGCGCGGAGCGCACCGACACACTTCAGCAACCACCCCCCGCGCTCCCACAGAAAAGCCCCGCGACGCACTGGATAGCCTTCGCCTTGCCCGCGGCCCACAGCTGGGCGCCGTCCGCGCTGAGCGCGAGCGCGCGGCACGACTTCTTGGACGGCCGGAGGGAAAACTTCGCTTCGTGGGTGCCCTGCTCGTCGTATCCGAACGCCTTGACGTGCCCGGTGAGCAGCCCGGTGTAGACTATCGGGCGGTTGGGGTGGAAGGCGAGGTCGAAGATCTGCGCGCCGACTGGGATGTCGGGCATTTTGGCGGGGGAGCGCGAGCCTGGGTGAGGAGGTCGCGGAGGTCGAGAGAGGAGAGCGGAGGCGCCCAAGACATGTCGCGCGCTTGACTTCTACCGCAGCCTCCCACTGAGAGGCTCAGCGAGCTCCGACTCGAAATGCACGAAATACCCGGCTGTTTATTGCGGCTCAAGATTCATACAGAGTGCATTCATCTATGAGGCGGATCCTCGTCCGAAGTGAAGGCGAAAGTATTCAAATGACATTGCAATACACGCACTACTCAAACGCACAAGGTACCCGTACTACTCGAACCCAGCCGCGAACTGCTCACTTCGGCGCACGTTGGTTTCCCCGGCAGCGTCCACGAAGGCGCGCCGCCGAGTACTTATCCCGAGGGCCACGAAAAGGCCTGCGCCAGGACCAGGCGCGCGCGCACGCGCACCCGACCCGTACCTCGAGAATCTTGAGGCACACATGTTGAAGTTGTCTTGAAGCACGCGTGGTGGGTCTGTCAGACGGCGAGCGCGGTCAGCATACCGACACATCGACGAGCGGGACACGTACAGTGGTAGTGAGTGATGTCCGCCGTCGGCGCGATACCGCCCCGGTCGTATGTCGCGGTGAGTAGCGACTTCGCTCCCGGGGACGCGGTCCGCCTCGCGCACCAGCTGCGGTCGTACACCGCGTTGAGCGGTCGCGTGTCGCGCTAGCGCGCGGCGTCGTCACTCGGGCGACAGGATCGGCACCAGCTCAGGCAGCGAGCCAATCTCCGGAGTAACCTGTCGTGCGCGTCAGTAAAGAGCCAAACGCGCAGCAGATTGGAGCGACGTACAAGGGTACTGCGACAGAGACGCGCTCAAAACATTGCCCTGGCGGAGAGCGGGCGTCAGCATGCACAATCGCCGCAAGGACGAGGATCAACGAGGCGCACTCACCTGCGGGACGGCGACCGTCGCCGAGCGCAGTTGGCTTCCCCGCCGCAAGGCGGCGGGTACTAGTCCCAGGGGCCACGAAGAGGCCTGCGCTATCCCTGGGGAGGAAACCACTCCGTCCCTCACAGCGGGTCTGTCATCGTGCAGTGCTCCTCTTGACTGTGAGGTGGCGGTACGGGGAGCCATTATGTTGCTCGACCCGCACCTGTCTTGGAGGTTCCCCACGCGAGAGTCGACTGAATGCCACGTACCGGCGGGCCTACCCGGGGAAGCCCCGTTCGGGGCTGGCGCGTTCCCCGGGCGCCGTCCCTCAGAGCCGATGGCCATTACGCAGCGGTTTCTTGGCGCTGGTGGTTCCCTTGACGCTCTGAGGTTCCGGCCCGGCGGGTAGTTGCGTTACGCAAGCCCTACGACTGCCGTCGTATGCAGAGGTGGCGCGGTGCTGAAGAGAGTGCGTCAGCGCAGGTATAAAGTGAGTGGCCCGGGACTACGTACCAGGTGTGCCGCGTCAAGATGCGGCTGGTAGTGCGCGCCGCCGGTCCGCCGGCCCAGGACTATGAAGACACCACGCAATGGGATGCCCTCAGGGAGATCGATCACAGCCACATGCGGCGGCGGCACTACCGCGAGGCTGAGGAGCCCCGCTACCTCGGTCCGCGACATGCGAACCGTGGCCTTGACGCCAGGCAGGCACCGGTAGTGTACCCAGTGACCGCCTGCATCGTGCTGGCCGTTGGCGCAGAGGGACGATAGTCCACAGCTGCGCCGACCAGGGCAGCGAGCGTCGGTCTGCGAGGACCTCGGCTCAGCGCCCGCAAGCGTCCGCCCGTGTGGGCCTCAGCTCGCGTCGCACAGCCTGCGGTGTAGACCGGGACTGGCGGAGTCGGCGCGCACGCCCCTGCGTCGCGCGCACCGACAGCGGGGCAGTGATGCCCCGCCTGGCGTCGGTCTGTGAAGACGTTGGCCAGTTAAACGGGCCCCAGGGTGGTACCCGGGGCCCGACATAGCGCGGGGCCGCCCCTGGAAGGGAGAGACCATCCGCGTGGCTTCGGTCCGTGAGGACGTCCGCCCACCTGCGCGACGAGGGGCCCCAGGTGTGTGCCCGAGGCCCGGCAGGACTGAGCCTCAGTCCGTGAGGACGTCGGCTCATCCGCGAGCCCCGGGGTGGGACCCGGTGCTCATTGCGGTGGTGGCGCGGCGCTGGTTCAACAGCGCGTCGCCGCAAACATATACCTATAGAAGGGGAAAACATACGGTCATAGCTGTGTGGATGTATACATAGCCCCACTGGCTTGGGTGCCGCCGTAAAGCGCGGCTCCCAGACCCAAGCGGGGATCATGACGGAGGAGTAGGCTAGAAGTATCATCAGTTGTATGGCCCTCAATACGGAGCTGAACAGGCTTACTGCGTGCAGCACCGAGGATGCTGCCCACTTCGCCAAGTGGGCTCGTCGCCGTCGGCCGCCGTTAGCGGGCGTGACACTGGTGAAATCACGTCGTTAAACAGCCAAGCTAAAGGGAGCAACGAGAATGCTAACCCGATCGCGCGACATTGGGGTTTGCTAACAACAGAGAGGAGCTCAGCGATAGGGCACAGCAGAAGACGAGCCGCGTACCGTCGAAGCCCTCACGAGGACTGCGCGCGCCGCTATAGAGGCGCGCGCTGTGGTTGCCTCGGAGGGACTTGAGCTGGCGAGGGCAGGCCGTGGAGGCTCTGAGGAGAGGAGAGGGAAACCGGGGCCCTTCTTATAGATCTCTGGGCGGGGCGGGCGCTCGCCACGGCCCTCGACGGAACGGCGAGCGCGCCCATCCGCACGGACCCTCACAAACGCTTCGCCGCATTCGGACGCCCCACGCAGCGTGTCCCTGGCTTCGACGGCTGAGCTTCAAATGGGCGTATCGATGGGGGCGCGTGTCGTGCTTCCGGCTTGCCCTCCGCGGCCTGGAAGGCAACAGAAACAAAAGGAGGGGTCGCCTCCTCCCGCGATGGGTTAGGAGATAATCAGAAACCCGAGTATCCCACCCTGCTTCCTGTGGGTAAAGTGCGACGGAGATCACGAAGAAGCACCCCGTCGGAGTCGAGCGTTGTCTTCTGGGCCGGGGGTGCCGGCCGGTTTAATTGCCACCGAGGTCTGGCCCGACATGCCCTGAGAATCCACTGCATGATATCATCCACAGCGCTCTCCGCAAAGGAGGACGCGTAGGGGTCCGCTGAATTTTTGTGGACTCAGCCTGGCTGCGCTGGTGGTTTCGAGTGAAGACTGGCGATGATGGAGGCTGAGTTTGAGGTGCGGCGAGCGCCCATCAGCGCTCAGCGCTCAGCGGCGGCGAGGTATTTGGGCATGTTTGGCGCTGTGTAGGGTCCTTCCCGTTCCGCGCGGCTCTCCCCTTGTTCTCGCCACGGCCGCGTGCTCCTTGCCTGAGGCACCCTTTCTTCCAGCGAACACTCTGATAAATTGCTGCGCCTGCCCACGCTGTACTTGGGCTCCCCTCGTGCCAGAAGAAACCCCATTTCTCCAGCACGAGCGGCTGATCCTCGGGCCTGCCTCCTCAGGTAGGCGGGCGCCGTCTCTGCGGTTGAGCGGGCGGTGCCCAATTGTCAGAGGCGGAATGCAGACCCTAGGATACCCACACGCCGGCAAGGGCACATACATTCCCGGGTGCAGTGCACGGCCTCGCCGGCCCCTCCGTGACGCTTGGCTTCGATACCCCAGGCGCCCGTACGTTGGGGGTTTGTCGCGGGTTCGAGCGTTCCGAGCCCTCCCCCGCCCCAGTCGTACTGGTGAACCACCAGGAGCCTAGCGTACCAGAAATCACCATGGCGGAGTTGCCCCTGGCGGCCCAGCACGCATCGACGCGACACAGGTGCGCGATCATGATGTCCGATGCTATGAAGTTATGTTGAACAGCTCGGTAGCCGGTCGGTGCGGGCGACCACCGAATGGTGGCGTATGGTCGTTTTTGACGATAGCCGTTTACGAAGACGAGGCGTTGTATACAGGACGTTAGTGTGCATTGGTATTGCTATAGTCATCGTGGCTGGTGCGTTATCCCGGTCCTCAGCCTTGCGCCACCATCCTCATCGGCGCTTCCTTCAGTAGCAACCAACGGTCCTTTGCCAGCTACAAGCCCCCTCAAGCGTTCAGAAGTATGACCTTCAGAATATTCCCGCGTCATGCTCTGTTATCAAGACTTTACTTCCGTTGTCAAACTACTGTTTCCGCCCCTTGCGACCGCCGAGACCCGATGTGGCGCACTGGCACATTCAGTGCCGGCGTTGAACCAGTAGGTGCGACCCGGCCGCCTTCCAAACTTGAAACGCCTAGCACGTAGCTGTCCTGTCTTCCGAGGTGGAATCAATCTTCATCTTCGCTCAGTTGGCATCGGAGGCGGCGTGCAGAGTATGGTGCGTCTGGTTCAGTCGGCTGCCAGTGAGCCTCTCGCTCTTCATGAGCCGCTTGTCCGGACGATGCCTGCCGTAAAGCCTATGATCCACAAGTGCATACCTGTGTGTGCAGCGGGGCCACGGCGTGCTAAAAGCAAGCTGCGAAGCCTCTGTGCAAAACGACTATATTGTGGCGCATCCTCATCTTGGTCCTAGCGGCGTTGCGTCCGCCGCCAGGCCCCGAAAGTCCTACTACAGTGACAGAGGACAGGAGAAAGACCAGTATGATGCATGAGGAGCACCGACCACGGGCCACCATCCACGGGCCGGTATCGACCGGCGGTGGCGGTATTGTGTGAATGGCGTGGTCGGTGCGAGAACGCCAGGGGGGGGGGGCATCTGCCGTCCCCACTGGCAAGACAGCGCAGACTTGAGAGCGCGACGTCTTGCCAGGGGTGTTCTCAAGGGAGAAAATTATCGTTAACGCTCGAGTTACGCCTGAATCGTACTAAGAATAAGTACTCGCCGGATGCAGGATGGACGATGAACGAAAGACGTATCCGGACGATCTTGCCTGAATGTCGGAGTGGATGGCCGGGGCTGCGCGAAGCGGCGCAAACACGACAGGCCCTACTAGTATGTGCATGATGTGACGCCGAGGAACTGCGAGCCATTGCCGATGTTGGGCATGCCGAAAATTGCAGGGGATGAACAGGATGGACGAAGATCCCTAGGAGTTCGCAACGGGCTCAAGAGAGCAGAACTCACGACATATATTTTACACGAGCTCGATGTCTACCGCCGGCGCATCGTCGAATACGCCTCTCCTTTCCATACGGAAGTAGCCAACCCTACGATAGACCCGCCTGGATATATGCGAGTTAGCTTCTAAGCTGCTTCCCGTATCAACGGTATCTGAGGGAACGACAAGAAGACCCTCTGGAGCCTTGAACGGGTCCGAAGTGTCCAAGGAGATCAGAACGGCCCACAGCATGTTCTGTATCTTCGAATCAGCCGCCGTGTCCATCGACGCCCACCCGAGCCTTTCAAAGTATAAACGCGGCATGCCATGATCCACTTCAACGCCATCCTCCAAATGCAGTCCACGCTGGGTCTGACCCGGCGGTGTTAACGGGGGATAAAGCCCGACACCGTCCAACATGCACGGTAACAGCGTTGTGCGCAAGAGGAGCGATCCACTTGTCACCCTTCCAAAGGGAAGCGCGTCGTCCTCAAGAGTGACCTCGCAGCGGGCCAGCTTGAGCCGCGTGATCGCTCCCTGGCGACTGGGCCCGGTGGGGTGAGCCCTGGGCCACATCGACTTGACCATCCGAACGCCCCCTTGTACAGACGCCCAGGACCACGACGGGGCGCGAAGTTCCGATGGACGCTCAAGGTAGGGGCCGTCACTGTCTGCCTTCTGCCACAGCAAGTCGACGAGGATGGTTTCACGCCACAAGCCTGCTAGGTAGTCCGAGCCCAGGAGACGATGGAATTCCCGCGCGATGGCGCCGCATGCGACCAGCTTGTCCGATTGGTCGCTAAGCATGCGCTGGCTGTAGTCTTCCACGACGCGGAGCCAGTCATCGTGCACGGCCGTCCACTGCGCCGAGCCATACTGCAGAGCGGGTGGGTGAGGCAGAAAGAGCACGTCGGGAAGACGTCGTTCGTCGCGAGGGATGCAGAGCGACCGGCCGACGTTCCGAGTCGCGGTTTGACACCGAAATTGGAGCGTCTTGGAAGTGAAGATGAGCGCGCGCGGGGACATCAGGTACTCTTGCATGCACCAAGCCCGTGCGTCAATGGGCTCCGGGGTTCTGTGGCCGAGTTGTTCCCGGGAGACGTACACCTGTCCAACATTCAATTTCACCGTACGATCCGCCGTGTGGCCAGCGTTGGATGAAGAAGGGGAGGGAGGACAGATGAAAGGGAGGGTGATGTCTGGTTGTACGGCCGATCGGTCTTGCAGGAAGCCCTCGTTGACTTTCCCCGCGCTCGCCGCAATGATAGTTAGGTATGCGCGACGGTATATGATATGCATGCGCCCGATCTCATGCCTTTGGTCCTTAACTGAGTCCTGAATGATGCACAGGCTATCCGCCCAAAGAAACTGGAACCCTAGGGAATGCGCGACGTGGATGGCGTCTCGGATGGTTTGGGGAAGACGAGTGGGGTCGATCCCGTCAATATAGGCCGACACGTTTGATGAAGTAGTGCTGTGCGGCTGATCCTCGCCCCAGACGTAGCTGAGCGCAAGGTATCTACCGCGTTGACCGTAGGTGAAGACTAGCCGGGGGGCGTGGGGATGGCTGCAGTCTATGAGCCGGGTGGGGAGGGGAGAATCGTCGGGGCCCGAGATTGTTTTGCAGGTCGCATGTCGATCTGTACACTCGGCGATGCACGATTGGGCCAGAGACATCGCGCGTGAAGATCCCACATCTAGGACGGGAGGGCGCGCGACGATGTACGGCGCAGCGGGGTCATCTTCAGTTAGAAAATGTGTCAGATCGGATTATGTGGACAGACCGCTACGGGCCACTTGAACGCACTCACTCTCATCAGTATACACAAATCCAGCGGAAGCCGGCAAGGACGCTTCGCAAGCTACTGAAAGCCCTTGGACATTCCTTGGGGTGCTGTAGTAGACGTCGATGACTTCCGAGGTCGTTGAACGGCCTACTGCAATTGTAACGCCGCTACTTTTGCCCCGCGACCCCGTAAGATACGAAGACAGAACGTCCGAGGCGGGGTTATTGGGTATTGCACCGGACAGAAATCGACACCATACACAGCCGGCGGCTGCGCGGCGCTCGAGCTTCTTGAGGTTTATCTTGTAAGTATACCCTCCGGCGTCCAGGCCTTCCTTCCTGGTCTCCAGGACTTCCGCAGCTTCTTGTTTTGTCAGACCCTCATCGCGCTGCGATGTTTGCTCGCCGAGGAGCCCGAGGTGCGCGGCGAAGGGACCCTCCCAACAGCCCCGACAGAGAGACGAGGGTTTCGAGGGTAGGGTTTTGGCGGGATTAGCCTTGATAGCGGGGGATCCATGGCGCTGGCGGGCGCGATCCCAGGGACGACGCAGCAGCTGAGAGATGGCGCCCCCGTAGTCCATACGGGGATATCTAGAGAACAGATACGTCGATGTTGATTCAAGGCACAGACGGCAAGAGCCGTTGAGGGGCAACACGCAAGGTTACCGCGCGTACGTTCCAGCCGATTCAAAGAGTCGAAGGATGCGAGTTTGAGTGGGTGGGCCCTAATCTATAGCGTACTTGCGGATGTCGCCCGTGCGCCTCCGAAAATGCGAGGAATGATGGTTGGGCCCCAGAAGAGCTTAGATAGAGCCTGGACAGACCACAGACGAAGAGTCTAGGAACTGGAAGATGGCGGTAGCGGAACAAGGTATGTCCCCCGCACACCCAGCGCTATCCCCCGATGCGGTGTCATCAAACTTACATTCCGATGCCATCGTCCGTACGTAGTATGGTCTAGTATCAGAACACTTCGGTGAGTATATCAGTATGCACCAAACCGAGTGTATATTCAGACGAAGAATACAAGCCGTAAACCAATGACTATACTGTGCACCATGAAATCGGACGACACCTCGGCCAACTGTAGCAGTACTCCGCAAGCGACTGCGGGCAGCGCAGCGCTCTAACTGGTCAGTCGATCGAGTCTGGTCCATTGAGTCCTGTGCATGAGATCCAATGGAAATGAACATCTGCACGACATGCGTGTGCATGTGTTCATATACACACATCTGACAACCGGTCGGGCGGGAAACTCATCCTGAAAGTCATAAACATAGTATAGTGAACAGTAGCCAAGCAGGGGCCGCATCGACGCGATAACAGTAAACGCAGGGATAAGCTCTATCCAGTAGTGAGGGGGAACGGGAGGGGGAGGGGTAGAGGGGGTCTATTAACCAGCAGCACGATAGATAATGCCAGAGATCCGAGATAGAGGTAGAGATGCAGATGCAGGGGGTGTCGCAGGAGATAGAGCCTATGGTGGTGGTACAGATGACAATGTGCAGATGCGAGGAGCGGACGACGGTGCTAATACGACGGAAAGCCCTGCCTGCGACGGGGGTGGCGGTGGGACGTGCCCTTTCTGTGACCGTGCGAGCTCGACGGGTCCACGAGCAGGTCAAGAAGGGGACGTATCCACATCGCATGGCAGGGGTAGCGAGATCGGAGCAGAGTAAAAGAAGCGACGTGAGGGACACTGCCGGGGACGTACAAGAGAATAGTATCCGATCTCAAAAGGAATAAAAAGGAAAGTCCAGGTGGAGGGGCCCGGCCAGTCCTATCGACCGAGGCGGGGGAGGGGGAGGTAATGGTGCATAGTGTGCGACGAGCCGGCTAGAGGCTCATCGCTCGGGCGTGATAGTCGTGTCTGTGTTTTCGTGCAGGTGTCGTGGCTCGAGTCGTGGTGTGGTCGGCGCGGAGCCATTCACGGGCGTCTCCGCCGCGCTCTCGTACGCGTCGTCCGCGAGGTCGTAGCGCGACGCGCCGGGTGTGGGAGGTTCTGACGCGGGCAGGGACTCCTCCGCGGTAGCGAATGTCATGTATGAACTCGCTCGCGAGGCGGCACGGGTGGGCAACGAACCGTTGGGAAAAGCGCGATTGAACGCGGACGGAGGGGGATTGGACGAGGCGGGTGAAGTTGCCGCTGCGCTCGGGGGAGGCGACAACATGGCAGGTGTGGAAGCTGGGGGTACGGGAGCCGACGACGCGGACTGCTCTGTATTTGCCGTTGGCTCAGTCGGGTGCGCCGGGGGAACGGAGTCTGAGGTCGCCTGGACGGCGCTTGATGCTGGGGCATGCGCGACTTCGGGCAGGGCCGGTGAAGCATCCCCCATAGTTGCTGAATGCGCGCCGCCGTCCGACGGACTGGATTCAGCCTCCGCATCCGGACTGTGCGCCGGCAGGCTAGAGCTAGAGCTGTCGTTCCCCTCAGCGGAAGGAGACTCCGCAGCCCCGCCCGACCCCGCGACCTCCTCGAACCCAGGCGGCGGCTCGAGCTCGACCCTCGACGTCGACGCTGCGAACGCGATCGCATCCCGGCCATATGGCACGCCGAACCGCGCGAAGCTCTCTCGGCTCGAGATCAGCTTCAGCTGCTCCGGCGTCGGCCCGCTCTTCGGGTACGTGAAGTCCGTGCGGACGAGCGTGTGCGAGAGCGGCGACGAGATCGAGTTCAGGCTGATCATCGACGGCGACGTCAGCCGGTCCGCCGCGAGGTTGTTGTTCGACCGCGTGCGCGACAGCAGGCTCAGCATCGAGCCCGACCCCGAGTGCGACGGCCGGTGCCGGATGCGGCTCCGCGGGCGCGCGTCGCGCTCGGACGGTGCGACGGACAGGATCGACGGCCCCGACCCCTCGCGCGTGTGCGTGCTGGCGCGCGGCTCGGGCGAGCTTGCGTTCGCGGGCACCGGGGAGGGCGCGATGCGCGAGTTGCGCGGGTTGAAGATCGACATGAACATCGACCGCCGGCGCGTCGACCCACCCCCAAGCTGCTGATCGGCGGGCGCCTGTTGCTGCGCTCCTTGGCCGACGGATGCGCCCGGGCTGGACGCAGCAGACGGAGGGGACGCCTGGAAATCAGCCGCGCTGTCCAGCGGGATAGCCTCGTACGGTGGCGCATCATCCGTGTAGTGCACCTGGGAGGAGTTCTCGTCGGAGCTCATCGCGCTGTCGAAGCTCCTGCGCGTCGCAGAGTTGTCCGGCGTGACGTTGAGGTGGTGCTCGCTATTTTGGAGCAGCGGCTCGTCGTTAGGGGACTCTGGCATCGGTACGTACTCGGATGACGGCCTGGTGAGGTCGAACGATCCTTCGGGCGTCTCGGTGGTGTGCTCGTCGACCACAGGCATAGTCACTGTGATCGGTACGGGCATGTCTTCCATGTCTTCTGCACCCCTGTAAGCCACTAGTCAGTAAGAGCCCGATTCTCGAAGCTGGAATGGCGGAATGATTCTGATGCGCTCCCTCTCCGGTCTGCGACCCGGAAGCATTCACTTCGCGGATAGCCTGCACGCAGAAGACACCCGGCCATCCGCCCACATTAGAGCAGGCTGCGGGAGTCGGTGCAGTGCAAGAGAGCGATGACAGAGATATGATGACCGCACCGACGCCGAATGATACGATGCTGATGCTGCGAACGAGCGCACTCACCGAACGATCACGATCTCCTGCTCGCCCGGCTCCTTGTTGTACGCTGGCAGCGAGTGCGTCGAGATCTGGCTCGGGGTGCGCCGCGTCCGCCTCGGTCTCCTCGCGCGGTTCGCCGCCCCGTTCGCATTCGCGGCGGTGCCGTTCGAGCCGGCGAGCTGGTCCGCGGTGAGCTCGCGCGCGTTCGCGGGCGTCGTCCCGGCGGCGGCCCCGGCGGCCTGCGCGGCGCCGGTGCCCCAGTTCGCCCACTTGCGGAAGTGGCGGGAGAAGCAGGCGGCGGACACGCCGACGACGAAGAGGATGCCGATGACGACAAGCGGGATCTACGCGGAGACAGGCGTCAGTGCGGGGCTCTGACGGTCGGCAAGCAGCTCAGCACTCCAGGACTCCCGGAGGAGACGAGAACTCGAGCGAGCGGTATCGACAAATCCCTTCGTATAGACGAGGTATTCGTAGCTTATCCAGCTCAGAGCAAGATCGTGCGCCCTCTCCGATATCCTGAAGTTCCAGGATGCCCGGGAAGGGGAGTGGTACGCACCCATACTTGTGGCCCTATGACCATTGAAGATGATCCCTGGCCCTGCTGTTGCTGTCTCCGGTAGACATTAGATACAGCTGGTGCGGCATGGACGTGTTGTGACGAAGCAGCAGCCAGAAGCGCAAGGAGAGCACAGGTATGGTGATACATGGTGCCAAGAGCGCCAGATCGTGCTGCCGTTAGACCGTTGAGAACGTTGGAGGGGTGTTCAATACACCTAGGGCGTGGACAGAGTACAGACAAACAAGTTACAGCACGAGAAGGGAGGAGGAGGAAAGGGGGGAAGGAGGAGGATAAGGTGGAGGAAGAAGGAGAGGGAGAGAGGCCGTTGCCGCCGTGATTTCAGGAACCCTGTCCAATTGACACATCCTATTTCCGTCATGCCATCTATCCACTTTATGTTTCGGAATCCTGTGCATTAGCTTGGGCTACCGACGCTCGGTATTGTGCGCCACGACAAGGTGGTATTAACGAGGCGGTCTTGTGGCAGAGGACAGCCCAGCTGAAGAAAGGGGTCGACGATCCGCGGAAAGCTGAATTCAGTTAGGCGCGCGCAGTCGGTAGCAATGGGTGCTAATAGTAATTCTATGGGGGCCATAACAAAAAGGCGTGGTGGAAGATCCTAATAGCTACAACAGAATGAAGGGGAACTGTCCGTGCTAGAAACCATGACCAGCAGCGCGAGGTGTGTGTAAGTACAAATGAACGATGAAGCATGCTAGATAACAGGCGCTCGTGGCCCGAGGTATGGTGGATGTGCATAGAGATATAACGGCTAGATTATAAACGAGTAAAAGGAGGAGCGGGGAGGTAACAGGGAACGAGAGCCAACGACCGCGAGACCTGCTCAGTTATTCGCCCGCGACCGCGACGTGAGGTCCAGCATGGACCCGCTCGCCGACTGCGAGAACCGGTGGAACGGCCGCGTCGGCGCGGGCGCGACCAGCTCCGGCGACGCGACCCGCCGCGGGCTCGTGCTCGTGCTCGGGGCCTGCGCCGACGAGTGCGAGTGCGAGCGCGACCGGAGGCGGCTCGAGCTGCGCGAGTGGAACAGCGTGGACATAAACCCGAACCGCCGCCGCGGCGTTTCGGCGCCGTCCGACCGCTCCCCGGGCGAGCTCGACGGGCTAGCTGGGCTCCGCGCGCCGGGCGAAATGCTCGTGCCCGGCATCCGGGGAGTGACGACCCGGACGGTAGGACGAGGGGAGGTCGAGCTGGGGCTGGGTACGGTGGGCGGGGAAGTGCTGTCGCGAGCGGAAGAGCTGGGAGACAAAGAGACGAGCGCGGACACAGTGTGCACATAGGCAGGACTCGGAGACGTGGGGCTGATACCCGCTTCGTGTGCGCTGGGAGACACGGGGCTGAGCTGCGGCGAAGTGGGAAGGGGGACGTTCTCCGGGCTCCCGCGATAAACGTGCAGGTTGGGCGTGCTCATCGCAGCCTCATACGAAGGCGCGGCATCGGCGTAGATAGACGTCCACGGTGGTAAAGGCGGGTCATTCGGAAGAGACGAAGCACGCGGCACCGTTGCATCAACAGGGCTGAGTTGACGAATGAACGTCGCTCCTTCCGTCTGGCTGGGGGAATCTGGCGAGGACGTCGGGCCGGCGCTTGCGGAGGTGCCTCCGTTCGGCTCGTTCTCCTCGACTGGAGACATCACCGTTATCGGGATCTCGTCGTCATCCTCGAGCTCGGTCGCGCCACTGTAGGGGATACGATAATCAGCATCTGCGCTAGCGGAACACGCTATGGGAGGGGGGGGGGTGCGGAGGGACGAATGCTCACCGGTCGATTACTGTCTCAGAATCACCTGGCTCCTGCGTGTAGATAGGCAGCGTCCGCATCGACCCCAAGCTGGTGCTCCGTCGCGGCTGACCATTGCGGGTGCGACTCTGACTCGACGATCCCGATGCCTCGTTCTCGCGGTTTGCGCGCTGACCTCCTGGGCGCGTGCCGTGAGAGGCCCCCGTGGATGAGCTCCCAGCGCTGCGCCCAGCATTAGCACTGGCAGCGGTTCCCGTGCGACTGCTGCTACCGCTAGTAGTAGTAGACTGACTGCTTGAGCCGGCCGTGGCTGCGCGGCCGCGAGCCTGCGCGTCCCTTGCGGCAGACGGGCGCGCACTGGTTGCTGCCAAGAGATCTTCCGCCGAGAGGACTTGCGATCGCGCCTTCACCGCCTGCAGCGTGCGCACCGGAATGCCCGTCCTCAGCACCTCGTCCGCGGTGACCCGCACAAGACGTGGATTGGGGGCCGAACGAGTGCTGGACGATCCGGCGCTGCGTGAGGACGAGGGCCTCGGTGGCGGCCGTGGTGCTGGGCGCGGCGCGGGTCTCGAGGCTGGTCGTGCGACAGTGAGCCCAGGGCCCAAGAGGTCCTCAATTGTGAGCACACGAGGAGTGCTGGAGCTCTTGTGCTTGCTGTGGGGGCGAGCGGGGGTGAGGCTCGTGCCAAGGAGCTGGTCGGCGGTGAGGGTTACGACGCGAGGCCTGCTGGGCCCCGCGGAAGACATGGTCTGCAGAAGAGGTGAGTTTGAGAGCTAGAGGTGAGCAGATGGACGAGAGCTGCCCGCTGTCCGAGATGATGACGAGGTGGGGTATGAGGAGGTGGTGGTGGTCGGGAAGGAGTCGGGATGAGATGCCAGGATTTGGTGAGCGGCCACTCTCGCGAGACTGCGCGCGGCCGCCGCGGCGCGCAAGGCACGATCGTACGAACCGCTTTCGATCGTCCTCCGGTCCCGGACCGACGCTCTCATAAAAAGCTGTGCTATGGCACACGACAGGCTCGGACGGACTCGGGTCTTCGGAGAAAGGAAAAGAAAGGATTGAATGCGCCAGAGTCCAAATAATAAGTGGTGGTCAGCGTATTGAGACTCGTCGTAACGAGGTAGATGATCTGTGCTACAGTAGTGCTGCGAGGGAGAGCAACAAAATGTTAGGGCCCAACCGGGAATTGAACCCGGGACCTCGCGCAACCTCAGGCAACCCGAAGCGCGAATCATACTACTAGACCATTGGGCCGTGTTAGACACCAGGTTTTACAGCAAATACATCAGTGTCGCAATCCGCTATAGATGCAGCGCCATTGTGGCGGCTCTGGACTTTACGCTGTGCAGCGCTTCTGCTTCTCACCATCACCACCTCTCCCTTTGCATGGCATAACCCCCTTGCATGGCATGAAACCCCTCTCGTGCCTCTCGGCTCTACTCGCTACTGCTGGGGCTTGTCTCGCCGAAATCCTCTCGCTTCGATCTACACCTGGCAAGGACTTGTCTACCCATGTCAATGCCGTCCGAGACGGTCATGTCTTCGGCGGACACGATGACCCCGAGCTGCTCGACATAGTTCTCGTCGCCTCGGTTGACGGCAAGCTTCATGCGCTCAACAGGACCTCGGGGGCGCCGCTATGGTCCATGGCGTCCTCATCCGACTCCGCTGGTGCCGCTCCGGCCGCCTTCGGACCGCTTGTACGCACGGAGCACCCTGAGCTTGACCAAGATGTCACCGACGAGGACGACCCTGCGCAAGAGATTTACGTCGTTGAACCCCAATCTGGCGACATATACGTGATGTCCTCCCCGGACAGCCCACTGCAGCGCCTTCCCTTCTCCATGTCTCAGCTTGTGGACATGTCTCCTTTTAGTTTCTCAGGCGATGAGGATAGGCGGGTCTTCGTGGGGAAGAAGGAGACGTCCCTTCTGTTGATCGAGCTGGAGACGGGGAGGATCAAGGCGACCGTCGACTCCGAGTGTCCGTGGATGTCGTTCGAGGACCTCACTCCAACCCCGCCTCCAGTCGATCTCGACGAACTAGAGAGTCCAGAACCTCCTCCAGAACCATTCATTCCCAACGAAGTGTTCATAGGCCGCACAGGTATGTACCCCACGCTGCCTTGTACCTCTGCTGGGTCAACCTGACTGGCGCAGACTACCATATATCCATACATACTCGTCCGGCCGGTTCATCCGGAGGGCGGGGGCATGTCCAGAAGCTCTCCTTTTCCACGTATGGCCCCAACAAGCAAGATCATGGTCTCCAAGCAATATACCAACGCACCGCCGATAATGCATACATCCAGTCACTCCCCACTGGCAAGATCATCTCGTTCAAGACCGCTAGCCCGGACGCATCTGGCCCTCCCTCGAACGCACACCCCATGTGGTATCAGGTTTTCTCCAACCCCATGTAGGTGGTTTGCCAGCACGGCGTCAGTAGTCAGGTTGACCCATCATCAAACCCAGCGTTGCCACATTCGATGTACTACGCACGCCGAAACGCTCGCAGCCATTCGTCCTGCTGCAGCCGCAACCCCGTCTACAGGACATCCTCCCTTCCGTCGACTTCACCGATGCGGCGAAGCACAACCGGCTGCCCAACCTCGACGCGGCATACGTCGGGCTCGTCGAGGAGTCCGGCTCGCTATATGCTATGAGCCCCGACCGGTTCCCACTCGTCGTATTCAGCGACGCCAACCTCGACTCTCCCCGCAGCCGGCGCATGCTCGACCCGCCCCCGGGTTCATCCAACGACAACGGCAAGGACTTCCCCCCAGAGCTCGACAGCGTCCGGCGCATCGCGAAGGAGCGCAAGTTCCGCGAGGCGTGCAAGAACGGGTCCTCCGACATCCGCTGCCTCACTGGCGTGCGCAAGCTCGGCTCGGACAGCCAATCGCGCATCAGCAGACTCCTCGATGGGGCGCCGTCCGTAGAGCCGTCCCCGGTGTACAACAGCAATGTCCCCGGGGTGCCGCCGGCGCACGAGCCTCACCCTTCCGACGCCCCGCTCCCGGACAGCAATGTCTCGATCCCGCCACCGCTTGGGTGGGACAGCGTGCCGGAGACGCCCCGCCCCGGGGCGCACCCTGCGTCTGCGCTGCTCGGGAGCCCGCCGACGCAGGCGCTCTCTGCGTTCACGCTCTGCGCGCTCGCGGTGCTCACCTGGGTATACCTGCGCAAATTCCTCGGGACGCCTGCTCCACCGTCTACCCACGCCGTCTCCGCGCCCATTTCAGCCTCTCCGGCTATGCAGGACGGTGAGAACGCGAGCGCTGAGGGCGCGGTTGCGGCCACGTCAGACTCCGAGACCAAGGACGTCAACGGACACGTCATTGCGCCCGAGGACGTTCCCACACCTTCCTCCGATCCTGCTCCTGCGAAGAAGGTCCTCTTTGACCCCGAGGCTCTGGAACCTGTACCTGCACATATGGATGGCGGGAATGACGGGCCAGATGCTGAGGATACGGAGAAGGAGGGCGATGCTCTCGATACCCCTGGTAAGCGCAAGGGCATTCGGCGCAAGCGGGGTAGGAAGAAGAAGGGCAACGTCACTATTGCTATCCCTGCGGACGAGGTCGAGCAGATAGTGGGCGAAGACAAGAACTCATCGGACGGACAGTCGAACGGTTCGCCAGGGCCACTGAAGGAAGCTACACCCTCATCTATCGTCCTGGCGCCGTCGGCCCCTGTAGCAAGCGTCCCCACTTTATCTGTCTCGAACGACGTCCTAGGTGAGTGTTTGGTTGACTCAGTATAATAATTGTCAGTGCAGCTCTGACCGCCTACCCCAGGCCTTGGCTCTCATGGTACGGTCGTGTACAAGGGCTCGTTGCAGGGGCGAGCGGTAGCCGTGAAGCGCATGCTGGCCGACTTCGTCACCCTCGCCTCGCGCGAAGTGAACGTCCTGCAGGAGTCCGACGACCACCCGAACGTCATCCGGTACTACTACCAGGAAGCGCACGCGAACTTCCTCTACATCGCGCTCGAGCTCTGCCCGGCCTCGCTCGCGGACGTGATCGAGCGCCCGGACCAGTTCCGCGACATCGCGGTCGCGTTCGAGCCGAAGCGCGCGCTGCGCCAGATCACGTCCGGCCTGCGCCACCTGCACGCGCTCAAGATCATCCACCGCGACATCAAGCCGCAGAACATCCTCATCTCGTACGCGAAGAAGGGCGTCGGCGAGAACGCGGGCCACCGCATGCTCATCTCCGACTTTGGGCTCTGCAAGAAGCTCGAGTTCGACCAGACGAGCTTCCTGCCGACCGCGCACGGCTCGATGGCCGCGGGCACCGTCGGGTGGCGCGCGCCGGAGATCCTGCGCGGCGAGGTGAGCCTGCTCGACGCGGGCTCGGACGAGTCGCAGTCGTCGCGGGGGAGCGTGGGCACGCCGACGCCGGGCACGCCCATGGGCAAGCCGACGCGCCTCACGAAGTCGGTCGACATCTTCGCGCTGGGGTGCTTGTACTACTACGTGCTGACGAACGGGGCGCACCCGTTCGGCGACCGGTTCGAGCGGGAGTTCAACATCCTGAAGAACGCGAAGAACCTGGAGGGGCTGGAGCGGTTTGGCGAGGAGGGCGCCGAGGGCGTGGACCTCATCACCCGGATGCTCAATCCGGAAGCGTACGAAAGGTCGGTCTTCTCCGTGCACTCGATCTGGGACTGCATAGCTCATCGTTTTGTCAGGCCGGACACCACGAGCTGTCTGCTGCACCCGTACTTCTGGGACCCGGGCAAGCGCCTCACGTTCCTGCAGGACGCGTCGGACCGGTTCGAGATCATGTGCCGCGACCCGAAGGACGCGAACCTGCTCGCGCTCGAGCGCGGCGCGCACAACGTCGTCGGCGCGGACTGGGCCGCGCGCCTCGACAAGCTGTTCCTCGAGAACCTGGGCAAGTTCCGCAAGTACGACGGGCGCTCCGTGCAGGACCTGCTGCGCGCGCTGCGGAATAAGGTGAGCGGGCGCAAGCACCATACAGGAAGCGTACAGTGTGCTGACGGGTATGTGCAGAAACACCACTACCAGGACTTGCCGGACAACGTGAAGCGGCTACTAGGGTCGATGCCCGAGGGCTTTCTTGCGTACTTCACGCGCCGTTTCCCCCATCTCTTCCTGCACGTCCACGGCGTCATCTCTTCTTCAACGCTGCGCACCGAGTCCATGTTCCGCACGTACTACGAGCTCAACGACTGATCCCCGCAGTACTCTGCCCTGCTCTCGACACTCTCGTCCATCGCCACCGTCACCCCGTCGTCGCCACTGCCTCCACTGCCATCTAGGATTCGGACTACATCTCTCTGACGCATATTTACCGGGCCCATCTGTTTATTCGTCGTTACCACTGCTACTGTATTTGTACCACCGCATCGTTGTGCTGTTATTAGGTCGCCACCGGAAGTTCCAACTGCTTACTGTACCATCTTGTTGCTCGTGCGCATGCACTGAAAATGTAAATATGTTTCCCGAAGGTTACGCTGGTGTACTAGCATGGGTGCACAGAAATACGCGCATAGACACGCTTGTCCAGGTCAGAGGTCTGTACATTCCCTTCATGAGGCGCGTGAACAGACAGGCCAGAGTCGCGACTCCTACCACTACCACTACCACCACCCACCTGAGCTGCTTCCGCTACCTCATCCTTGCTTGAGCTCACAAGATCCTACGAGAGACTAGTCGAGAACATCACAGTAATCCGAGTTTAGGAGGATGGCGTAATGTGATAGTCTGAACTGAAATCCAACCGCGGCCATCCCGCCAAAGGGTGGTGGCTGACCGTAACGTCTCCTGCCAGCCTCCGGAGCCTGGTATATCGTTCTTGTCTCCGGCCGTCAGCTCTTCATTGCCTCTTTCTAGCGAGCGACCATCCCCCTCCCTTTGGTTCAAGGCTTGCCTCTCTACGTGCCCTCTTCCCGTTGCTCATGGTGTCGTCTGAGGTGACTCGGCCTCCGACACCGCCCACCTCTTCCGGCATATGCTCGGTGGGACGTGCAACAGGGGTTCGTGGTGGTAATGCCAACCTTCGTCGAAGCCCCAATAGCTCAATAGCTCGCTCTGCGGAGGGTATGGAGGATAGCTTTGTCGACTAGTTCAAGAAAGTCGATGAAGCTTGAAGGGTCGTCGCAGAGGCCTTCGGGTTGGAGGCACCCCAAAGTACGTTCATTGCCTCAAATTAGAGTCCCCACGCTCATTCTTCTCAGCCTCGACCCCCGTTCATCTTCGCCGGGATCTGGTCAAGCACGGTCCAGCACCTCGTTCATATAGGGCAAGCTTCGGTCTGCCACCACTCGAGAGCCCAACTGGTTCTGCTACTCGTCCGTCACTCAGGTCTAGCCGAGTCAAGTCATATCGGTTCTCAAGACCACGGCCATCCGCTTCCTCATTTTCCCCTGGGGCGCGGCCTGTGTCTTGTTCACTTCACCGTCGGGCGACATTTTGCAGCACTGCTCTTCGAGTCTTAACACTGGCTCACTGGCTTCTTGCCTACTGTTCTCTTCTCGGCGACGACTCGGACTTGCTGAACTCTGCCACCTGCTCGACTTGCCCTTGTCTGATCGTCCAATGCTACGAACTGCAACTGGGGTGTTCTCTCTCGCGCCAGTTGCTACAGTCTCCTTCCCGCTCTGGGCGCTGTCTAGTACGGCCCCTCTTCCATGCGGCAGACTTTGGCGACCCCTCCTCCGGCGCCATCGGATTCAACCACCACTGCAGCTCGTGGCCTTTGCCACCCGTTTCCTTCGCTGACGTCCCGCCGTACGCCAAGCAGACATCGCCCAGTCTCCCCGCTTCTCCCCGGCGGTGCACCTCTCGGCAAGGCGACTCGATCATCTCCATCGACGCTCTGCACCTTCTGCACTGGCGGCCGCCCACCGTCATCCAGTGAGGGCGTGTTCGAGCGTCGATGCGCGTGTGCTTCACCGACCTAAGCCCGACTCACCCCAGCGGCTTCGGTGGGCGCACGATCAAGTTCACAACCTCGGACGTTTCTTCGTCTACTTCCTGAGCCCATTATCAACTCTCCTTGGGCTCTTCGTTTATCCTGTTCACCCCGCTCATCTTTCGACATGCCCGGCATCAGCGAATGCTCGCCGCTCCTCGGCATCATATCATACGCCGCACCAGTGCTAGGGCCTGTCGTTTTTGCGCTGCTTCGCGCTGCTCCGGCTATCCACTCCGACATCGACAAGAGCGTTCGGATAGGCCTTTAGTTCATCGTTCATCCTGCATCTGGTGAGCACCCTCGGTACGATTAGTGCATAGACCGAGTACTGACGATGTCTTTGCTCTACCTAGGCTACCTCAGGATCTCACGCGCTCAAGTCCGCGCTATCCTGGGAGCGGCAGATGCCCCGTCTTCCCCCTTCGCGAGCTCCATCCACTAGGGAATTGGCTACGGTTATACCGTCATCTGGTGAGTATATGACCTCTTCCAGCTTCATCTCCGCGGCTCATGTTAATCCTCTCAGCCTCAAACCGGATACGACGCGGTTGCAAACGCGTCGTAGTCGGAGAGAGGCCGGTTGTCAGGCTACCCCAAATCGATTCCCCAGCGAGCCTTGAGCCTGACCCCTCCGACGCGGCAAGACCGTCCGGACAGGCTCACTTTGATCATCCCGCGTCTTGTATGTTCTCTGCACGCCTCTTCTCGAATCACGACTCTTACACTCCACAGCCTAGCTCTCGACTTCATATGTGCGCGTGCGTATGGCGCTCGAGAAGCGGGGGACGCACCCACCGCGACTCTGTTCAGGCGTGCCAAGATGGCCTGGACGGGGTCATCGTTCCTTTACGCCCTGTCAGTTCTTTCCCTCCACCAGCGACTCACATCAGACACTCACGCACGTCATCCAGATTCGAACTCGGCTCGGCAGATTTGCACGACCTGTCGCTCTGAGGGAGAGGAAGATGCCCCTCCGCGCCGCCTTCAATGCATGGGAGAAGTCGCGGAGTCCCCCACCGCCCCTTGTCGGAAGTCGAACATCTGACAAGGGGGTCCGAACCCGGTGCAGGTATAGCCTGCACGCCGTTTGTAGTCATCAGGTGGCACCCCATTCTCGGCCTCCCGCCACACTCCGTCCTCGCTTTCGCCTCGCTATCACGACCCGCCAGACACAGCCCTGCGACGACCACTCTCCGTCGCTGGACTAACCAAACCAGTGCCAGCCAATGGGCCCACACTTCCTAGCTGGCGCCGACTACAACATCCTGCGGATATACGGTGGCTAGGCCGGCCCCCGTCGTCCATGAGGAACCCAAAACACTCCCTCGCGGGAGTATCCAGTGAGTTCCCCCCTCTCCTGCAAGTGATCTCCCCACTGAAGGTGTGCCCAGGCGCGCAACCTCAGGCCAGAGGCTGCTCGTTATGTGGAGTCCTCGGACTCCCCACCGCGATCCCGGACTGGCTCCGGAACTCGCCCCCCTCCCTCTGCGCATAAACGACGCCCCGGCGCGCTAGCACCGACCGCGCCATCCACGCACGAAACCGCCGCCGGTCGATACCGGCATTGGATGGTGGCCCGTGGCCGTGCCCCCTCATGCACCATACTGGTCTTTCTCCTGTCCTCTGTCACTGTAGTAGGACGTTCGGAGGATGGCGGCGGACGCAATGCCAGGACCAGGGTGAGGCTGCGCCACAAATATAGTCGTTTTGCACAGAGATCTCAGTCTGCCGGTGGTTTCGATACGTCGGCTGCATCTGCCGATGGCTGAGGATAAGTATGGGCAGAGCGACTGTCAAAGCCTCTAAGCTGGTCTGATGAAGTGCAGGTGGAATTCCTGCTGTCGGGAACAAGACTCCTGTGGATTGTCGTCAAGAGCGGGTATGCCAGCCACCTTCTGTCGGCCAACGAGGTTGCAGGCATACACTCATGGATCTCAGAGGAAAAAAACATCGCGCGGGTGAGCGGGACAAGCGGCTAATGACGAGCGAGAGACTCAGCCGACTGAACCAATACGCCGCTGCACCCTTTGACCGCTATCCTAGCGAAGAAGAGGGTTCCCTCCACGGAGTGACATGGCAACCACATATGAGACTCAGGGCTGCTTCGTGGTACGAGGGTTTGGAAGGCCGTCGACTGCGCCTCGTTGAACGGCACCGAGAGGCTATGCGCCACATCGGGTCTCGGCGGTCAAAGCGGAGGGAGCGGCGGTTTGAGAAGGAAAACGAGGTCTGCAAGGTGCAACATCACGGAGGGACATATTGAGTCATATTTCTGAATGCTCGAGGGGGGTCGTAGTCGGTAAAGAGCCGCCGGATGCTGCTGGAGGAAGCGACGCCAAGGATGGTGGCGCACGTCTAAGGACCGGGATAACGCACTAGCCACAATAACCATAGCAATACCAATGCACGCGAACGCCCTGCACACAACACCTCGTCGCTGTGGACGGCTATCGCCCGAAACAACCATACGCCACCGTTCGGCAGTGGTCGCCCGCACCGACCGGCTGTTGAATTGTTCAACATAACTTCGTGGTGTCGCGGATCATGATTTCGCACCTGTCTCGCGTCAATGCAGGCAAGGAGGCCGGTTGCAGCTCCGTCATGGGATTTGCTGAAACGACGGGCTCCTGGTGGTTCTCCAGTACGACTGGGGCGGGGGAGGGCTCGGAACGCTCGAACCCGCGACAAACCCCCAACGTACGGGCGCCTGGGGTATCGAAGCCAAGCGTCACGGAGGGGCCGGCGAGGCCGTGCACTGCACCCGGGAATGTATGTGCCCTTGCCGGCGTGTGGGTATCCTAGGGTCTGCATTCCGCCTCTGACAATTGGGCACCGCCCGCTCAACCGCAGAGACGGCGCCCACCTACTTCCAGAGGGGGCAGGCCCGAGGATCAGCCGCTCGTGCTGGAGAAATGGGGTTTCTTCTGGCACGAGGGGAGCCCAAGTACAGCGTGGGCGGGCGCAGCAGTTTATCAGAGCGTTCGCTGGAAGAAAGGGTGCCTCAGGCAAGGAGCACGCGGCCGTGGCGAGAACAAGGGGAGAGCCGCGCGGAACGGGAAGGACCCTACACAGCGCCAAACATGCCCAAATACCTCGCCGCCGCTGAGCGCTGATGGGCGCTCGCCGCACCTCAAACTCAGCCTCCATCATCGCCGGTCTTCACTCGAAACCACCAGCGCAGCCAGGCTGAGTCCACAAAAATTCAGCGGACCCCTACGTGTCCTCCTTTGCGGAGAGCGCTGTGAATGATATCATGCAGTGGATTCTCAGGGCATGTCGGGCCAGACCTCGGTGGCAATTAAACCGGCCGGCACCCCCGGCCCAGAAGACAACGCTCGACTCCGACGGGGTGCTTCTTCGTGATCTCCGTCGCACTTTACCCACAGGAAGCAGGGTGGGATACTCGGGTTTCTGATTATCTCCTAACCCATCGCGGGAGGAGGCGACCCCTCCTTTTGTTTCTGTTGCCTTCCAGGCCGCGGAGGGCAAGCCGGAAGCACGACACGCGCCCCCATCGATACGCCCATTTGAAGCTCAGCCGTCGAAGCCAGGGACACGCTGCGTGGGGCGTCCGAATGCGGCGAAGCGTTTGTGAGGGTCCGTGCGGATGGGCGCGCTCGCCGTTCCGTCGAGGGCCGTGGCGAGCGCCCGCCCCGCCCAGAAATCTATAAGAAGGGCCCCGGTTTCCCTCTCCTCTCCTCAGAGCCTCCACGGCCTGCCCTCGCCAGCTCAAGTCCCTCCGAGGCAACCCCAGTGCGCGCCTCTATAGCGGCGCGCGCAGTCCTCGTGAGGGCTTCGACGGTACGCCACTCGTCTTCTGCTGTGCCCTATCGCTGAGCTCCTCTCTATTGTTAGCAAACCCCGATGTCGCGCGATCGGGTAAGCATTCTCGTTGCTCCCTTCAGCTTGGCTGTTTAACGACATGATTTCACCAGTGTCACGCCCGCTAACGGCGGCCGACGGCGGCGAGCCCACTTGGCGAAGTGGGCAGCATCCTCGGTGCTGCGCGCAGTAAGCCTGTTCAGCTCCCTATCAAGGGCCATACAACTGATGATACTTCTAGCCTACTCCTCCGTCATGATCCCCGCTTGGGTCTGGGAGCCGCGCTTTACGGTGGCACCCAAGCCAGTGGGGCTATGTATACATCCACCCAGCTATGACCGTATGTTTTCCCCTTCTATAGGTATACGTTTGCGGCAACGCGCTGTTGAACCAGCGCCGCGCCACCACCGCAATGAGCACCGGGTCCCACCCCGGGGCTCGCGGATGAGCCGACGTCCTCACGGACTGAGGCTCAGTCCTGCCGGGCCTCGGGCACACACCTGGGGCCCCTCGTCGTGCAGGTGGGCGGACGTCCTCCCGGACCGAAGCCACGCGGACGGTCTCTCCCTTCCAGGGGCGGCCCCGCGCTATGTCGGGCCCCGGGTACCACCCTGGGGCCCGTTTAACTGGCCAACGTCTTCACAGACCGACGCCAGGCGGGGCATCACTGCCCCGCTGTCGGTGCGCGCGACGCAGGGGCGTGCGCGCCGACTCCGCCAGTCGCGGTCTACACTGCGGGCTGTGCGACGCAAGCTGAGGCCCACACGGGCGGACGCTTGCGGGCGCTGAGCCGAGGTCCTCGCAGACCGATGCTCGCTGCCCTGGTCGGCGCAGCTGTGGACTATCGTCCCTCTGCGCCAACGGCCAGCACGATGCAGGCGGTCACTGGGTACACTACCGGTGCCTGCCTGGCGTCAAGGCCACGGTTCGCATGTCGCGGACCGAGGTAGCGGGGCTCCTCAGCCTCGCGGTAGTGCCGCCGCCGCATGTGGCTGTGATCGATCTCCCTGAGGGCATCCCATTGCGTGGTGTCTTCATAGTCCTGGGCCGGCGGACCGGCGGCGCGCACTACCAGCCGCATCTTGACGCGGCACACCTGGTACGTAGTCCCGCGCCAGTCGCTTAATACCTGCGCTGACGCACTCTCTTCAGCACCGCGCCACCTCTGCATACGACGGCAGTCGTAGGGCTTGCGTAACGCAACTACCCGCCGGGCCGGAACCTCAGAGCGTCAAGGGAACCACCAGCGCCAAGAAACCCGCTGCGTAATGGCCAGCGGCTCTGAGGGACGGCGCCCGGGGAACGCGCCAGCCCCGAACGGGGCTTCCCCGGGTAGGCCCGCCGGTACGTGGCATTCAGTCGACTCTCGCGTGGGGAACCTCCAAGACAGGTGCGGGTCGAGCAACATAATGGCTCCCCGTACCGCCACCTCACAGTCAAGAGGAGCACTGCACGATGACAGACCCGCTGTGAGGGACGGAGTGGTTTCCTCCCCAGGGATAGCGCAGGCCTCTTCGTGGCCCCTGGGACTAGTACCCGCTGCGTTGCGGCGGGGAAGCCAACTGCGCTCGGCGACGGTCGCCGTCCCGCAGGTGAGTGCGCCTCGTTGACTCTCGTTTGGCGGCGATTGTGCATGCTGACGCCCGCTCTCCGCCAGGGCAATGTTTTGAGCGCGTCTCTGTTGCAGTACCCTTGTACGTCGCCCCGTTCTGCCGCGCGTTTGGCTCTTTACTGACACACACGACAGGTTACTCCGGAGATTGGCTCGCTGCCTGAGCTGGTGCCGACCCTGTCGCCCGAGTGACGACGCCGCGCGCCAGCGCGACACGCGACCGCTCAACGCGGTGTACGACCGCAGCTGGCGCGCGAGGCGGACCGCATCCCCGGGAGCGAAGTCGCTACTACCTGCGACATACGACCGGGGCGGTCTCGCGCCGACAGCGCACATCACTCACTACCACTGTACGTGTCCCCCTCGTCGGTGGGTCGGTATGCTGACCGCGCTCGCCCTCTGACAGACCCACCACGCGTGCTTCAAGACAACTTCAACATGTGTGCCTCAAGATTCTCGAGGTACGGATCGGGTGCGCGCGCGCGCACTCGGTCCTGGCGCAGGCCTTTTCGTGGCCCTCGGGATAAGTACTCGGTGGCGCGCCTTCGTGGACGCTGCCGGGGAAACCAACGTGCGCCGAAGTGAGCAGTTCGCGGCCGGGTTCGAGTAGTACGAGTACCTTGTGCGATCGAGTAGCACGCGTGTTGCAATGTCATTCGAACGCTTCCGCCTTCACTTTGAACGCAGATTTCTTTCATAAGTCAGCCGCTCTGTCTGAATCTTGAGCGCTTGAGCCGCAATAAACAGCCGTGTATTTCGTGCGTTCGAGTCGTCGCGCGAGCCTCTCAGTGGGCTGCGGTAATAGTGAAGCGCGCGCTGTCTTTTGGGCGCCTCCTCTCTCCTCCCCCAACCTCCGCGACCTCCTCACCCAGGCTCGCGCTCCCCCGACAAAATGCCCGACATCCCAGTCGGCGCGCAGATCTTCGACCTCGCCTTCCACCCCAACCGCCCGATAGTCTACACCGGGCTGCTCACCGGGCACGTCAAGGCGTTCGGCTACGACGAGCAGGGCACCCACGAAGCGAAGTTTTCCCTCCGGCCGTCGAAGAAGTCGTGCCGCGCGCTCGCGCTCAGCGCGGACGGCGCCCAGCTGTGGGCCGGGGGCAAGGCGAAGGCTATCCAGTGCGTCGCGGTGCTCTTCTGTGGATGCGCGGGGGGATAGTTGCTGAAGTGTGCCGCTGCGCTACAGCACAATAGACGTGGGGACGGGCGAGGTGGCGGACGTTCGCGCCGGCGCGCACGAGTGAGCATTCGCGCGGGTTGGAGAGTGCGACTGGCGAGCTGACCTGGACAGTGCTTGGAAGTGCACCGATCAACCGCATGAAGCGACTGCTCCATAACCTGCTCGCGTCCGGGGACGACGACGGGGTGATCAAGGTGCGTCTGCTCTACTTTACCCGTACCATGGCGTGCATGCTCAAGTCGAGGCGCGGTAGCTCTGGGACCCGCGCAAGGCTGACGCGGTGCGGAAGTACACACACCACTTCGACTTCATCTCGGACTTCATGTGGTTGGACGACAAGAAGCAGCTGGTGGCGACGAGGTGCGCGACCTCCGTACTCTCGCCATGGCCTCTATCTCATCTCGTTCATAGCGGAGACGGTTCTCTCTCGGTTATGGATGTACGGTCAAAGAAAGTGGAGCCCGTCGCGCAGTCCGAGGACCAGGAGGACGAGCTACTGTCTATACTGCCTATCAAAGGGTGCGGCATTCCACTTTCGACCTCTTCCTGCCGTTCCTCTAACGGTCCTGCTATAGCGGGCAGAAGGTCGTGGTCGGCACGCAGCTCGGAATCCTCTCCATATTCAACCGCAAGAGCGGCTGGGGCGACTGCGTAGACCGCATCCCCGGGTGAGTCCCCTCCCCCCTTCCTTCCCCCACACCCCTCCCACCCCTTCTCGCCACTAACTCACCCCTGCGCCGCGCCCAGCCACCCCCAATCGATCGATGCGCTCTGCGCGATCCCCTCGCACTACCCGAACGCGCACTCGACGATCCTCACCGGCTCCTCGGACGGGCTCCTGCGCGCGGTGCAGCTGCTGCCCACGAAGCTGCTCGGCGTCGTCGCCGACCACGGCGAGTTCCCGATCGAGCGCATCGCGGTCGACATGGGCGGCGAGGGCCGCTGGGTCGGCAGCGCGGGCCACGAGGAGGTGCTCAAGCTCACGGACCTCAAGGAGGTTTTCGAGGACGACGGGGAGGGGAGCGAGGAAGGGGAGGACGACGATGAAGAGGAGGTGGCGGTGGAGGGAGAGGAGGAAGAGGAGGAGGCGAAGACAAAAGTTGAGGCGGAGGCGGAGGTGGATGCGGAGCAGCAAGGGACAGACGACGAGGCCGGAGAGGCACAAGAGGCGTCCAGTGACGACGAGCAGGCTGTCGAAGAGCCGCGGAAGAGAAAACGGAAGAAGGAACAGGACCCACTGAATACGATGAAGCGCAAGAAGGGGAAGAACGAGCTCGAGGCGGAGCCTACGTTCTTCGCCGACCTGTAATGCCACTCCGAGTCTGTCCTGCCATCGTTCCATCTGTGCGGGAGAGTCCAGTAAGGTCCGATTTCAGGTATGCTAATGCTACAAGTATGTGGGATAGCGCAAACCGCCACGCAGGTGGTCCTCCAGAGCGCACATCGGCCCGCTAGAGCATGCCTAGCTCGAGAACTGCACACCCTGCGCAAGGGGCGCTGCGTCCGAGAAGTTGAGCGTGCACGCGCTCCAGCGGACGTACTGCTTCCAGGCGTCGCCTCCCGACTCGCGTCCCCTGTGAATATACATGAGCGCAATGTTAGGGACGCGTAGAACACGCCTAAAACGACGTACCAGCCAGTGCTCTGGGTAGAACGAGAAGGTCAGTGAATATAGAGCAACGACGAACGGAGACGATACACACCTTGTTTCCGCCGAAAGCGGCACCAATCTCAGCACCGCTAGTGCCCACGTTGACCTACAGGTTATCATCAGCCAGCCAGTCTCCGAAGAAGACAGTAGTGTGCGCATACATTAACGATGCCAGCATCAGAACCGGCAGGGCCGATCCACTTCCCGACGTTGCGGATGTCGCGGGTCCAGAGACTGCTACTGAGGCCCTGTACAACCAGTTCGTCAGAGCCTATCCTCGTGAGCAACGCGGCTGTATAGCACATACTTGAGGGACACCGTTGTTCCACTCAATCGCCTGCTCAATCTTGTCAAACACCCCAACAGTGAGCACGGGCGCGAACGTCTCCGTGCTCCACACCGGGTCCGCGACGTCGACCTCCTGCGGGATCGCGATCGTCGGCATCACGAAGTTGCCCCCGTCGAGCGGCGCCGCGAGGTCGCGGTACGCCGCGCCGCCCGTGAGGATCTCCGCGCCCGCCGACTGCAGGCGCGCGACCGCCGCATCGTAAACGCCGACCGCCGCGCGCGTGTGCAGCGGCCCGAGCAGCGTCGTGCTGTCGAGCGGGTCGCCCGGGCGCACGGACTGGTAGAGCGACTCGAGCCGCGAGAGGAAGGCCTGCACGACGCCGCTGTGCAGGTACAGCCGGCGCGTGGACGTGCAGCGCTGGCCGGCGGTGCCGACTGCGCCGAAGAAGACGGAGGGGACGGCCATGTCGAGGTCTGCGTCGGGCATGACGATCGCGGCTAAGCGACACGCGTTAGAGCTTAGGGAGAGCGTGGCACACCAGAGGGACTTACCGTTGTTCCCGCCGAGCTCGAGGAGGACCTTGCCGAAGCGCGACTGGACAGCCATGCCTACCTGACGGCCAACAGCCTCACTGCCGGTGAAGGACACCATGTCGACGAGCTTGCTGTCGGTGATGCCGACACCGATGTCTTTGCCGCCAGTCACGAGGCCCGCGACCGCGCCGGGCACGCCGTTGCGCTCCAGTACACCAGACACGATCTTCGTGACCGCGATGGAGCACAGCGAGGTGGTAGGCGAGGGCTTCCAGACCGTTGCATTGCCAGCGGCTAGGGATAGCGCAAGGTTCCTGCGTATATGCGGGTCAGAGGGGCTGTAGGACGCCGAATCGGTAGGCGCACCAGCCGTATACCGCGACAGGGAAGTTGAACGCGGAGAGGACAGCAACCACGCCCAGAGGGTTAGGAACTGTAGTCGTGTTATTTGCGAAGCAAGGTCCACGCGAAGAGAGGGCTGACCCTCGAGGATAGAGTGACCGGGCCTCTCGGACGCCACAACGCGTCCGTTCATCATCCTTGACAGGCCGACCGCGTAATCAGCCTGTATGCGTGTCAGCGACGCGTATCAAACATTGCTAGGAGCACTTACAATGTCCACAAACTCTTGGACCTCACCGACACCCTCAGTGCGGATCTTCCCCATCTCAAGGGTGATCAACGCGCCCAGGGCGTCCCGCTACCCAACAGTTACTCTCTCGCCCCCTGACGTAGGGCATGCAGTACGTACCTTGGCTGCAAGAGCTTCCCGGATCTGCCTCAATATCTCACCGCGCTTCGGCGCAGGAACATTGCGAAAGACTTCGTATGCCTCCCGGGACCGCTGCAGTACTCTCTCGAGTTCAGCAGGAGTGGCCTACCATCACGAACGCGTATTAGATACACGACAACCCGAAAGACGAGTGCAAACGCACCGACTGAACCCTTGCTAGCACCTCTCCCGTTGCCGGGCACACGCTCTGCAGGATCTCCCCAGAACCGTGCCATTCGCCGTCATACACACCGGAGAGCTCCCTCCCGGAGTTCAAGTCAAGCGCAGACAGCACAGCGGAGGCCCGCGAGGACAGCCCACGAGACAGAGGAGCCCGCCGAAGCGTTGCGAGAGCGCGCCTGGAGATCATGGTTATCGAGAAAGGAGCGTGCGGGGTGAGCCCGACGTCCGTCACGGTCTACGCGGGCGTTGGCATGATCCGTCCCGAGCGCCCTGGCCGACGCGCGGGGTGTCTTGCCAAGTCCTCCGCGCGACCCATGTGCTCGCTGCAGATATAGTGTAGCAGGTTATCGTGAAGGCAGTAGGTCAACGCTGTGGAATGTCGGTGGCAGAAGCAAAGAGGCAAACCCATAGTTGCGCTCGAAGGCGAGATGAGACCCACGTGCACAACCGCCCAAGGGATCCGACATCCTCGATGGTGGGGAGCAGTGAGCACCGTCGCACAACCCCAGGCTCCCGACATTCAGAAAGTATAGCATATCTGGGGATTGCGCATGTGGCGCACGCACCGTAGCTGCGTGCCGAAGTGTATTACTTGACCGTACGGCGGGATAATAGAACATGCGTTACATATAAGATACAAATGTGCGGGTGTGTGGCGAGAGAATGCGGAGAGTGACAGCGATGGACGGCAGAAGAGAGGCGGGCACGGCAGGGGCAAGGCAAAGGCAAAGGCAAGACAGGGTGCCGAGGCAAACGATGGTGGCAGAGCAGGGTATGCGAGTAATACCGACATATAAACATAACGCACGGTCTAGTTGAGCGTCCCACGGCACTTCGCGGACCCGCACAGGCATGGAATCTTGTCCTGTTCAATAGGGAAATGATAATCTGCGCGAGGGTATGAACGTCAGTCAAGCGCGAAGACTGTGAGGGCGACAATGTACGCACCATAGGTGATCTCACTGCCAAGTTCGATGTCCTGCTTTGCGTATATCACGATCTTCTTCTCGCCGCTGATTGTGATGATCTTCGCGTTGCAGTTGGGGTCGCAAGAGTGGTTGATGAGGCGACTGCAAGATGATCAGCCCCCGGTCGCACACAAGTCTGAACAAAGAAACGTACCCAAGGTTGCCCTTCTTGGTCGCATCCACCACCAAGTCCTCGTCGATGCGGAAGAGGTAGCTGCTCCCGATGCCCTGCCGCTCATACGCCTTCTCGCGCTTGTCCGCGACCTGCGCGCGGATGACCTCGCCGACGTACTCGATGACCATCTCCCCGCGGCTGATCTTCTCCATCGCGTACAGGCCCCAGTCGTGGATGGGCGAGCGCGCGAACCGGAGGTGCTTCTTGCGCGTCTGCAGCTGGTTGTACTTGACCGAGTCCGGCGCGGCCGCCTCGCCCTTCGACAGCGCCATCGCGCGCTGCACCTGGTTGATCTCCTCCAGGCCTTGCGCGCGCCGCCGCGCGTTGGCGCGGTTCGACCGCGACGACGTGACCGCGGGCTGGGGCGGCGCGGACTCGGCGTCGGCCGCAGCAGTGCTGAGCATCCCGCGCGAGACGTACTGCGCGACGTAGGCGGACTTCTCCGCGTGCGAGATCTTGTAGTACCCTTCCGTGCGCGCGGAGCCCGTGACGTGCTTGCGAAACGGGGAGGGGCCCTCCGCCGCCTCGGGCTCGGGTGGCGACTCTGCGGACTTGCCGAAGAGGCTGCGCTCCAGCGCGAGCTTCGCGTAATACATGTCTTCGTCGTCCTCGCAGATGCCTTCCGCAATGGGGTCGATGGTCGGGGTGTCGGGGATGTCGGGCTCGGGCGCCAGTACAGGCGCAGGCGTGGCCGGGGTGGACGGGCGCGAATCGAAGCCGGGCGTGAAGCGCATCTGGGCGACAGAGGGTGGCTCGTAGGGGAGCGTCTCGGGGAGGACTTCATGTACGACCTCCTCCGCAAAGACGCTTGTCTCCCGAGTGGCAAGAGTGACGTCCTTGTCCTTCGCCTTCTTGTGTTTCTTCGGGCGCACGACGGGGACACCGTCCTCGGCCACTTTCGTCTTGACCTTCTTCTTGACCGGGATGTCAAGCTCGCTGGCCTCCGACAAGGCGCGCTTCCGCTGCGGGATCTCGACGGGGACGAGTGGCACGGGCTCCTCCTCGTCCTCCGACTCGATGACCTTCTCGACGACCACTCTCTTGAGCGCGGCCTTCTTGGGCTTCTTCTTCGGCCTCTCCACTACGAGCTCCTCCTCTCCATCGTCCTGCACAACCTCGGGCAATGGTGGCGTCTCGCTCGCGGCGACCACGGGCTCCTCGCGCACGCGCTTCTTCTGCTTGCGAAAGGACAGCCCGCTGAATCCAGTCTTGCCGGTATGCCTCACGTCAAGAACATCGTGAGGCTCAGCTGTATGTCCGTCGACCGCAGAGGGCGTCTCCGTCGCGCGCACGCCCTTCTTCGCCCGCTCGTCAGTGACGACTCGCCGGATCTGCGAGGCGACGACGCGTTCCACGACGTCCTTCTCAAGCAAGGCGCGGAGGTCTTTGAGGATGGTCTTCTCGGCTTGCTCCACGAGCTCGGCATCCGTCCAAGATGTCTTGTACGCGGTGGGGACATGGGTCGGCGCCGCGCGGACAGTCACGCTGACCGCGTAGTTCGCGAGCTTGCGACCGCTCGTGTTGAGGACAAGCGAAGCACGCCGCGCAGCATCGCCGGTCTTGAACGTGACGTACCAGCTATGTCGATCGCGCAGGATCTACGCACGCGCATACGGTCAGCACGCGTAACGAAGCCACCACGACGCGTGCAGTAGGTCCACCACGCGCACAAGGCATGTAAGAGGTGCTCACCTGGTCGATCTGGAAGCCCTCGAGAAACATCCGCACGTCATCCTCCCGTACGCTCCCCACATGCCCGTCGATGGTGATGTGCTCCAGGCCGTTCTTCGCAAGTTCCGCCTTCACGGCCTCGTAGTCGAACTTCTTGGCGTTCCTTCCTCCATACGCCGGACGTCGCGAAACCGGTGAAGGCGAACGCGAGGGCAGAAGGGGCAGTGGGGCGTCGCGGTTGTTCATGCTGAACTGCATACTTGGCGGCAGCACTGGACCGGCTTCGATTCCGTTGGGGAATAGGTGAATTGGAGGGCGAATGTTTGCTGGTGGAACAGCGGCGATGGCGTGGACGTTTCGCGCACGGAAGAGCGTCGGTTGTGGACGTCGTACGCGCGCCCCAGGAGGCACAACGCCGTGCCGCGGCCCTGTAGGCGTGCCATTGGGAAGCGGACTGCCCTTCTCGGGAGCGGGGGAGATGGCGATGGGGGTCGTCCCTTGCGGGCGCATAGGGAGGTGCGCATTCGCCGGCGGCGGGCGGGGTCCGACATGCGGAGGACGGGGGATGGCTTGCGGCCCTGACCGCCAGGGATTATTTGAATGGACGGGCGTCTGCGCGGCACTCGACGTCGGGGTCGCTTTGAAATGCGAAGAAGCGTGACCGGCGGCCTTCTCCTTCTCCTCCTTCTCCCGTCGCCGCTTTTCGTCCCGTTCCCGCCTCCTCCGCCCATCCAGCTCCGCGAGGACAGCCTTGAGCAACTTTCCCTCGCCGTCGAGGACGACCCGCAGCTCCTCACCCTCGCCGACGCCAGGGATGGTGAGGGAGAGCTTCTTGCCGTGCTCGCTCTGCACGCACTGCTTCGCCTCTTCGTGTGTCGTGTACTTGATGAAGACTATGCCGAGAGCGCCGCCACTGGACTTGTCTATTTGTGGCTCGAAGGACGTGATGGTTCCGTGCACGCTGAAATGTCGACGTATATGCTGATTAGGCATGAGTGGGGAGATGCCCAAGACCAGCACGCTAATTGGAGGCGGCGGGCCAGCAGAGTTCGCGTCGTACTGCGACATATCAATATCCGCAGGGAAGCCAGAAAACTAATCGCAACGCACCTCGTACTTGCACTGCACAAGATCCGTCCTCAGCGGCCGCAGCGGTAACAGCCTCTTCACCTTCGTCTCCTTGCGCGGATCCCGAGCAACCGCTTCGTGCTCGCCCTCGATAACCTCGCCCGCATATCGTATCACGATCTCCTTGCCTTTGCCCTTCCCTTTCACCCGCGGCTCCTCTCCCTGGTCCATGCCCTTCTCCCGCAGCTTCTCCGCAAGCGCCCGGTATTGTCCATCCCGGTCCTTGTCCAGGGCATAGTCGAACAAGACCTTCCAGTTCTTCCCAGGCGGATACTCTGAAGGAGAAGGCGGCCATGGTGGTGGGGGTGGTAGAGAGTAGAGCTTTGGAGGGGTTGGGGAGCGGGGCGGAGGGGGAGGGGGAGGGGGCGGTGGTTCTGAGGGAGACGGGGGTCGTTGATTTGGGGGCGGTGCGTGGCCGCGAGGTCCTGTAGGGAGATGTGGGTAGGGAGCCCCGTATACATCCCGCCGCGGGCCTGTCGGCGGTAGCCGCACAGCAGACGTTGAAGGAAATGGGGGCGGTTCGTCGGAGGGAGGAGGGGGCGGATACGACGGTGGTAGAGGAGGGGCCTCCCCTGGTGGTAAAGGAGGTGGAAACAAGGATGGCGGGAGAGGTGGTGCGGGCGGCAACGGAGGGGCGGAAGAGGAGGGAGGCGGAGGCGGGGGAGGTTCAGATGGTGGCGGCGGGGGCAATGGGGGCTCATCTGCAGGAGGAGGGGGAGGTGGAGGCTCTGATGAGGGCGGTGGAGGTGGCGGGGGTTCATAAGAAGGGGGAGGTGGTGGTGGAGGTTCTGAAGGCGGGGGAGGCGGCGGTGGTGCTGAAGACGGCGCCGATGGCGTAAATGCGCGCAACCTTGGCGATGTCGGCGGTTGAGGCCCGTCGCCACTTCGTGCAGAGGACGACGAGGCATTTGGCCGAAGCTTGAACGAAATGGCTTGATGTCGCCCGTTCAGCGCCGTAGGCTCCTGTGGGATTGCAGCCTTACTAGGGCCTGCGCCGTTCACTTGTGCCTGTAAAAATGGGAGCAGAACGTCCTTGAGCTTACAATTCTACGCGCCGCCCAAGAAGAGGCCACCTACGCCGCTCGAGCTGCCCGGCTGCGCCCTCCCAACTTCAACCTGCTTGCCCTTCAGCGCCGAGGGCCCGGTGGGCGTGGATGTGGCTGGGCCTGTCGGGATGCCACCGTGTCCATTCAGATACGGTTTTGCGCTTCTTCCCCTAAGACTGGCTTGTGCGTTGAGAAGACTTCGCGGCCCCGTGGGCGGGGTCGCTCCGATGCGCGAGGTGGACGACGCGCCAGGGGCGGACGGGGCGACGCCGACAGCACCAGACGATCCAGGAAGCGAGTTGAGCAGAGCCCGCGGTGCTCGCGGGGGAGCCTTGCCCGACATGGACGAGCAGGGCGAGATGGGGGATGGAAACGGGGGGAGCGGGGGGAGGGGACGTGGTCAAGATGGTGGTCGTGGGTCAAGCGGCATCGCCCTTGCTGCTTCGCGCCCTTGTGGCGACATCTTCGGCCAGCTCAGCTTTGTCTCAAACTTCAGGCTTCAAGGCGACCATTCTTCCCTCTCTCGCGAGCTCGCTCATGGAATACGTACAGGGGGGTACCAGACAATTTTTCCCTCTACTACTTGCTCACAAAAGCCTCACATCCACGCCGTACCTCCCTTGCGACAGAAAGCGCAACAGCCATGCAAAGACGCCCTTCCACATCACCTGCTCTCCCGCGCGCCCACTCAAAAACCGTGCGGAATCTTCATGGGGTTGGTGTCGAGGCTAGCAAATAAGCGTGTCCTCCCCGTGAGACTCAGGGCTTGCCTTCCGTTGTGACTCGACGCGGCAGCAGCGACGGTGTTGACTGGCTGATCACCGGCGCGCAGTCTTCCGCAAACACGCGCGCGAAGCTGCGGCGTCCGTGGCTCAGACTGTCAAGGTTGAGTGACACGTAGCTCAGCGCGGACGGACATTGCAGAGGGGAATGGGAAAGTAGATTGTTGAGGGAGTCGGGACGAAGCCGCAGGCGTGGCATGGGGGCGGAGGTCAGATGGTCTTTCGGAGATCGAACGCGCTGATAGTCTCGCGTATCTGAGATCCAACCGACCCTGATGCGATAGCAAGCACAGCTTTCTGTTCGCCAAATCGATTGCTTTGGATTGCTATGAAGCTGCATCGATCGAGTCAAGTGCCGGAAATACACTCATATACACCCTCCACCTCTCCGTCGCGACCTGCTTGCGGAACAAAACACTGAAGGAGCCTACATCCTCAGCCTGATCCTACCATGACCCTCGACGTGCTGCACTTCATCGACAACAAGGGGGGCAATGCCGCGGAGATCCGGGAGTCGCAGAGGAAGCGCGGGCTCTCGGTCGAGCTCGTAGACGAGGTCATTCAGATGTACACGGACTGGGTCAAGCGTGCGTGAGAAGCCTCCTCGCTAGGTGACTGCACGGCTACAATGTTTCCTCGACAGTGGACTTTGAGGCAAACAATCTAGCGAAGTCAGTCAACGGGGTACAGAAAGAGATTGCAGCGAAAAAGAAGGTGTGTTGGCCTCTCCCCTCACACGAGTATACGTGTTCATGAGTATCCCCAGGCGAAAGAGAACGCGGATGAGCTCGTCGCCAAGAAGAAGGACATTGACGCGCAGGTAACCGCGAAGCGCGCGGAGTCCAAGGAGCTCGAGGCAAAGATGCGCCAGAAAGCTTCAACAGTTGGCAACATTGTGGGAAAGAACGTCCCCGTCAGCTTGACTGAGGTGCGTTTGCATATGCTATGCTCATGTATCGGTGCTTACAGAGAAGCGCAGGATGACAACGCCACGATTAAGACATGGCATCCTGAGGGCAAGGACGTGGAGAAGAAGACAGAGATCATGCCTCATCACGAGGTGCTCATGCGGCTAGATGCCATTGATATGGAGCGAGGTGAGTGGACCCGGTGCAGGTCCTATGTCGAACGAGATGCGACAAGATGTGCGCAGGTGCCAAGATCGCGGGTCACCGAGGATACTTCCTCACGAACGACGGCATCGACCTCAACCAGGCGCTGATCTCGTATGGTCTCGACTTCCTCCGGAAACAGGGCTACAAGAAGGTCCAGCCGCCGTTCATGATGAACAAGGAGGTCATGGCCAAGACTGCACAGCTTGATCAGTTCGACGAGGAGTTGTACAAGGTACGCCAATCTAACGTCTTGGAGCCCCGCATACATCAACTCAGCCGACTGTTCACAGGTCATCGCCGCGGACGACGAGAAGTACCTCATCGCCACCTCAGAACAGCCGATCTCCGCATTCCACTCCGACGAGTGGTTCGACTCGCCCGAGACGCAGCTGCCCGTCAAGTACGCCGGCTACTCGACGTGCTTCCGGAAAGAGGCCGGCTCCGCGGGCCGCGACATGTGGGGCATCTTCCGCGTGCACCAGTTCGAGAAGGTCGAGCAGTTCTGCATCACCGAGCCCGAGAAGAGCTGGGAGATGCTCGACACGATGGTCGCGAACTCGGAGGCGTTCTACCAGAGCCTCAAGATCCCGTACCGCGTCGTCGCGATTGTCTCGGGCGCGCTGAACCTCGCCGCGGCGCAGAAGTACGACCTCGAGGCGTGGTTCCCGTTCCAGGGCGCGTATAAGGAGCTGGTCTCGTGCTCGAACTGCACGGATTACCGTAAGTGTTGCTTCTATCGCCTGGATTCGCCTTCCCGGGCTGATTGAGTTTGCAGAGAGCCGAAGGCTTGAGGTTCGGTGCGGGTTGAAGACCAAGGACCAGACGCGCAAAGTCTACGTCCACATGCTCAACGGCACCTTGTGCGCCACCGAGCGTGCCCTCTGCTGTCTCGTCGAGAACTACCAGACGCCCGAGGTGCGATCTATCGCCCAGCGTTTGTCGTCCATTGCTGATAGTTCTGTACAGGGTCTTGTCATCCCTGAGGTCCTCAGGCCATACATGCAGGGCCGCGACTTCCTCCCGTGGGCGAAGGAGCTCCCGAAGAACTACCAGCGCAAACAGGCGTAGAGTACTGCGGGACGAAGGGGGTGACCGAGCTAGAAGTTTGCCATATGTTGTACACTGTGTCACCATATCACCAGCTGTTGTCTTGCTATCACATCGGCTCAATCAGACATGCACCGTCCATGGTCACGCAGCAAGCGATCATGCCGGGAACGCTCGGGAGAAGGCACTTTTTTGCAGTCCATCTGCAAGGACATCATGCGCACCTCTGCGTGCTCACAGTGTTCCTCGTACTCATTCAATACGCTCAGTCGCACGGGCTACGCTCTGACTGGCGAACTTACGATGGACCATCTGAAGATAATAAGTACAAACAAGCATGGTGGCGGCGCCAACTGCGTCACTCCGACTCGGACGAGTGAATCGCATCTGGCTCTCTCCCTACTTACCTCTACGATCTCCTCCGCACCTCCCCCTTCGCGTTCATTTTGCTTGGGAGACTTCCTGGAAAACAACACACCGCCAGCATCATGACGGCCGATGCACACCCCGAACTGCGAAGTTTGCGAGATGAATTGCGGGGAATCTATGAAGCTATGGGCGATTTTGGATCAGCAAAGCTTGCGGCAAAGCCCCCGATACTTGACTCCTCGATAGCTCTCGATGGGGAGTCAAACGAAGAGTTTCACTCTCATCAGGACGCAGTCCATGGCCTCAGATCTCTACGCGAATCAGTCAAGCGCGACCTCAACGTTCTCGAGAAGGTGAGCGATCAATGAACCTGTGCGGCTGGCGGAAGTTGCTCACCGCCGGCAACTTTCGCTTCAGTAGTTCCTCGAAGATCCTAAATGCGCTTCTATGCCTGCTCTCTCCACCAACGCGCCCTATCTGATATCCGTCTGGAACGAAGTGCTCCATGCGCCCCCACCCATCGTGACGATCTGGCGCACGTTCCCAGAGGTCCCTCAGCCGGCAAGCATCCCCAACCGTGGGTCGCGCAAGCCCTCGGGAGTGAAGGTCGATGTTGTAGCTGACGGCGGTAAGCGATGGTATCGAGTGAACACGTAAGCCTACATACCCAAGCTCAGCTCCAGCTCGAGGACGACCTAATCAACAGGCTCTAGAACCAAAAACTCGCGCCTTCTGGCAGAGTTCCGTGAACTCGACTCCTACATCACTGGGTCGGAAGATGAGTCTTCCGATGATGAGTCTCGCCCCTCGCTGGCCCCGAAGGAGTTTGACAACTCGATCTTGCGGGTGGGCCGTTCCCTCCTCGCTGCAGCAAAACGAAACCCTCTCCCTGGCGCTGCGGGGGTACCGTCTGTCACCCTTAGATTGACGAGGTTGGACCCCTCTCCCTCCAATCCCAAGGAATACGACCCCCGTATAGCTCAAACGATCCAATGCTTGCGCGATATTGGGGTTGAAGTTGAGCTCGGCGAGCGCGAACAAGCCCATCTCCCCCAAGCGCCACCTGCATCTTCGCGCCGGCTAGAGCCCACCATTCGAATCAATCTCGACCTCTCGATCCTCATCGCACTCGTGTCCGACATCACACATTCGCCTTTACCGGAGTCTCCAGCAGCCGCGGACGCACGCTACATCCCCTCCCTACAATACCGCGAGTGGAAGCGCAAACGCGCTGGAGCGTCAACAAGCGCTCACGAGGAGGCGGAGGAAAACGCGTCATGCGAGGGCGGTATCGGTGAACACTCTCGTGCGCTAGCCAACCAAGCGCTACAGGAGATGGCGCGAGGACTACTGCACGAGCTCCGCGACCGTCTAGCCGCCGTCTCGTCGCCAGCACTGGAGGGCGTTGAGTTCTGGACGACGCCGGAGGCGCGCGACCGGTGTCTCCGCATCGTGCTTTCGAAGATCGGCGGGCCGAACGAAAGGCGGCGTGTTTCTGCGCTCTTTCCGTCGCCTGACAGGAGCGTGTCCGACGCAGAAGAGGCTTACTGGGAGAACTCCCGCTACCCGCGGGCATTCCTCCCTATTATTCCCATCCGTGTCTTCGACTCCTCTGTTCCGCCACCCGATCTCACTACGCCAACTACATATGAAACTGGACACGCCCTCTCCCCGTTCTTCGCGCTCCTCTCACGCACCTGCCGCGACATACTCTCCCGGGGGACCACGGCTCCACTTCCACAATTTTTCCCCTTCGGATCTCATCGGCTAGCCAGCTCCGTGGGCGACGACCATTCGACTGCCCCTGAGAGCGAAGAGCTCGAGCGAGCGTCGGTGACCAAGGCGAACCCACGCCTCACCGCGCACACGGTGCAGAGCATGCTCTGGGGCGCTGCGCGCGGGTGGACGACACTGACCGCGAACAAGTCGAGCGTGAAGGCGATCCTACGCGATATCAGATCGTCTGAGGGTGGCTACGGATGGTTCACCGAAGAACAGGGTGGGGCGAATGGTGGGATAGATGCGGATGTGGTCGCTGAACCGGCGGCGCTGTGGGTGGTGGATCCGCGTAGCTTGGCAGAGGGGATGCGGTCGGACTATCAGGAGGAGGCTTGAGAGTCATGCTTGTCACTGTGTACGACAGGGAAGATCCATCATGCTCGTTCAGAACGGGTAGAGTGCCATATTCCACCGATTCAGGAGGGATGTACCACAACAATAGCATGTATTCGGTGTGTGCGATAGATATCCAGATTGCAACGACAGCGCAAAGAGCGACGAGCAGTAGGCAGAAAGCAAAGTCCGATGAAATACGAAAGCGTGCAATGTCACCCTGCTACGTTTTACGAGCTAGCCCGAGTGTTAGCAACGACTGGCATACGGCGAGAACGCAGGCTTAACAGGTACTTACACAGGAGCGACGGACGTCTCGGCGCCTTCAAACGCACTCGCGTCAGTACGAAACAAGCACCATGGTGAGCGTTCAAACGTACCAGAGTCTGCACTCAATGTGGGGAACGGCGTCTCTGCGCAAGAAGCCTCGATGTCATCCATCGTCTTCCCCGCAGGGAGCGTCGCCACGTTCGCGGCAGCCGCCTTCGGCTCGGGGATGACTTCGGAGCAGTCGACGAGGGAGATAGCGTCCTGCCCGAGGAGCGCCATCTTGGCCATCACGGCCTCGAAGTCGCTGACCATCTTCGCCTGGTTAGCTGAGGGGCGACGATGTAAGTCGAGGAGTAAAAGGGGGAGAGGGACGGGGCTACGTACTGACGTAGGACTGCCACTCGCAGGACGTGCGGGAGTCCCTGGATCATCCGTAAGTACTAAGTATAAGCTCAACGCTGCTCACGTGCACACCTGGCAATCAACGAGTCGGAGAGGATGCGGAACTCTCCAGGCAGAGGAGATTTGGCCTCTCCGGGGTTAGAGCCGCTGCCAGGGAAGGCAGTCCCGTTCAGCAGGGTCTGTCGTGCGCCGACGATGACTATGAGTTACCCGCTATATGCCCGGCAGGATTAGTGCTCACCTCGACGAAGAATTGTGCGTCGAACGCCGAAGGGGTAGAGTCCAGAGGCGATCCGGCGATGGTCTGATAGTTTTCATTTAATGCGCGAGCCAATCGCTGGTAAAGAGCTGGCTTACCGTGTCAAGGTGGTCTTGGGCAGCAACGCTGTGCGAGGCGAGCAAAGCAACAACCTCGTCTGCCGAGAATCCCGCATCCGCCATGCGCGCCAGGATCTTGTCCACGGAGTTTCCCGGGCCCGGAACGAGGTTGTCCGGCGAGGCCTGTGAGCTGTTGGACCGGCCCGCGAGGAACTGGAGGCGAGGGCCGCCCAGGCAGTTGCTGACGCCTACGGCGCCCGCGAACTGGATGCTATGAAAGGGGATATGTATAAGGACCACGACGAGGTGGGGGAACAAATGGCTTACAAGTCGCCGAAGGAGACGTTGTGGCGCAGCGCTATCGGCCGCTGGAGTTCGACAATCTCGTCCACGCCGAGGTTCTCGCCGTAGGCGAGCTCGATGTCCGAGTGAGCCATGATTGAACCGTCTAAGTAGCGGAGTCAGCGCGCAATGTGATGCCTGTGTATTTATGCCGTACCAGCTCCGCCGCCGCTACGCTCGCGAGTCAGTCACATGTTCATATCCAGAGAGGTGCTGGTGCTTACCCAGCCGTGGACGAGATCCCGATGGCGTCGTGGAAGGTCAGCTACAAAAGGCGTTACTCCCGCATACAGTCATGTGTAGAGCGTGTCAAGCTTACACGCAGAGACTCGTGCGCCTCCTCCCCTGTACAGATGTGTCAGTACGTCTGAGTGCCCACATGGGTCGGTTTACGAACCACATTGACCGCCTTGGAAGCTGCACAGAGATAGTCAGCGTATGATAAACGAATTTTCTCAAGCACACTTACAGGCCGCTGGAGCCCTGTATGTCATCCAAGACGTCATACCAAACGCAGCACTGCGAAGACAAATGAGGATGAGGCCTGGTGAAGTTCATTAGGGAGCTTATAACGTACCTTCGAGTCAGTAGCGGTGCGTCCGTTGCTGCAGGCCGCCCTCTTGGACGGGACAGCGGATACGGTCAGAGCACAAGCGAGGAGGGAGAGGAAGGCGCTAGACAGCATGTCGGCGGAAAGGAGGGCTGTGGTCTGAGTGAAGTAGGAAGTGACACAAACCAGAGGCCGATTGAATCCAAAAGGAGTGGTCGGGGCGAGGATATGAACGATGCTAAATCCGAAGGCATACCGCGCAGGTTATATACTCGAGGAGCAAAGCAAACCTGCGCTCGACGTTCTTCGACGGCAAACGGCCAACGCGAGCGCTCCTCAGGCCAAACATAGGACCGCCCGACGTAGGTGGCCCGGCTAATGGCTCTGTCCACCCCAGTCGCCACCCAATCGTAGCTGATAGATTGCGCATCAACGACGGGTTGCTGCAGGAATATGGAAGGGTGCATTTGGGTGCAGTTCGAGCGTCGTAGTCGTGCCGCCCACCTCCGTCCATCGCACTTGTGTGAGCCGCAGCTTTGTGCGCAGCTTTGGCGATGTGATGGTGTTATGTACAATGTGAGTCCCCGGCCGACTGCGCGGCGCAGTGATTGAGGTAGCCGATGCTTGAGATGAGCTTCGACGTCGTTTGATTATGAGACAAGGAAAGTCGGCAACCTTGGAAAGGCCTGCAGAAGTGCGCATGAAGCTGTTCTACTAGCGACGACGGGGGGTTAGGCCTAGCAGGTTCCGGGGGATCGTAGAGCGGAATATTGTGCACCTCGGCTCCCGTTGTGTCAAGCTTGATATTGAAGCGTGAGAAGACCTTCGCCGATGTATGACCATGAATGACTGCGGACGACAAAATCAAGAAGGCTGAATGAGATCTTTTGGGGTTCATGAGAGTTTGCTAGACGAGACGCTTTCCGGATGGTCCAAAACCTACGTGAAGCTGCGCAACCCCGCGTAAGCAATGATACTCGCTTCTGCAGGGATGGAAACGCATACACGCGCACCTCTGACAGTACCACGACCGCCGTGACCAGCTTGTCGTCGAGATTTCATTGGCGGTACTGCATGCCCGAATATCAGCCAAGCAATCCCACGCGAGCCGTCTGGGGTGCGTACGGGAGGGTCGGGTGGGGCACTGTGAGACTCGTGGATAAAAGTGATCTACAGAAAAGACATCCGATGTAAGTAGGGTGTTTAGAGCGATACTTCGGCGACGCGCTGTAGTGACCTAGCCTGAGTTTGGTAACCGAAGCTGCTGCTGATTTTAGTATCGGGGCTGGGAGGTACCTACCTTCCTGGACACATACGCGCTGTCGGCCTTGGAAATTGACACATAGAGTATGCGCCGCAATGCATCGGGATAGCGGAGTTACAGCGTGCCGTTGTCCGCACAAGGGTCCAACGGATTCAGGAGCGATAATATCGTGCGAGATGGGGAGCCTCATAAGCATGTTGACCCAGTACAATTACAATATGGCAGTAGTATAGCGTGAAAGACGAGACGTGGAAGACATGGCGATGGGTAGTCACTGATGGCCCCTTCGGGCGCAACCTCCGAAAGTGCTCAGGGTAACACTAAGAGATTCACCATGAGCCAGCCATGGACGTTGAGATGCTCGGTACGACGCACCTTCAGCTATCGCTCCGCTCATGCACAGGCTTCTGCTTCTCCACCACAAGCTTCCAACCGCCGTACAGCTGGTTCACGATCGCGCTGCGCTTCAGGACGGCGAGCTCCTTCGCCCTCTCGTCATAGAATGCGGCAAGTTTTGCCGGGTCTGACTCGTTCTGTAACCAGTGCTTTGTGAGCTGCGGTACGGACAATGCAAACGGCAACCTGGCGTACCTGAATCTCACGGAAAGTAGACTTCGTCCTCCTCACGAAGTAGTGGCGGAAGTTGTATGAGCTGAACGACTGCGAGGTGCGCAGCATAGAGTGGTACAGATGCAGAAGAGACTGCTTTGAGGGTGCGGTAGCCATGTCGAACGAGGGCGGTAGCTGAGGGACAGCGCAAGAGAACGAGGAGCACGCACTCGAGAGAGTCTGACTGAGCCAAGTCCGAAGCGCCCGACACAATGACGAGCGCCATCGGCACGGGGAGCTACGGCCCGCACACGGTCCGTTGTGCCGCCCGCCTGTGGCTAAGTTCGTTCGGCAAGGCCGAGTGGCCCGCCAACTTTGACGACGACGACCACTACGACGGCGACAACGACGAGTCACGACGACAATGTCAACGTCAGCCTCTGTGGCGATGAAGACTATGGCACTGCCTACTATTCTTGAAGTTTCATGCAGCCTCGAATAAATCACCTCTATCTGCAGTACTCGACGGCAGCGACATGCTCTGCCTCGCCATGACGCAGCACAGTCCGTTCGCTGGCTAAATCGCCCTGGCTCCTGCGCTGCAGGTCATCTGTATGGCTTACGCCTGCGCATGGCGCGCAGGGCTGATTGCTACGGTAAGTGTGCCCACATGTCCCGGCGTGCCAAGTCGCCTCCCTTTCTTTGTTCGCCTTTGCGTGAGCTTTGTTCCGCCGTCTTGAATGGGCTTGCCTTACGCCATCATGGCTGCTCGGATACGGCGTGCCATGATCTCTGGCAAGGCCGCTTTGGTGCGCAATATGTGGCCAGGGGCCATCGCAATCGCAGCCCACTATTTATCTCGCTCGTCCACGTTCATCTAATCCACGCCTCTCATCCCACCTCGTCATCGCACCCGCCCCTATCTACATCGCGCTGTGAGTAACCCAAGTTCTTACTCTTATCATGGGGAATACGAGAACTTACATTGGTCATGTTGCACTAGGTCCGCCTCCCTACCACAAGCTGACCTATGTCCTCCCGTCCTATGTTCCTGAATCCGTTCGCCCGCGGCGCGGAGAAGACTGGCCAGCTTAACGGTGAGGAGGTGGAGGCTGCGTATGGCTGGGTGGGCGCGGAGGCGAGTGGCAGCGGTGTGGCGCTCCCAGAGAGCCAAGCAGATCCAAGGGCGAGTTTCGTCGGAGACGAGCTCGCGCTCGCTCTCCTATCGTCAAAACCGGAACCCACAAGCTTTCTGGACCTAGAGGCCTCCATCCGCACGAAACCTTCACGATCGCAGGTCGATCCTGCTGTCTACCCCGACGGCGATTCGTTCGCCGGGTGGCAATCCTCCCATGCCCAAGACACGTTCGAGTCGGCGGAGGACACCAGAAGCTCACGGAAGGGATCGTTTACCTTCCGGAAGCACATTCTCGCGCCCCGCCCCTTCTTGAAAAAGATGGTCGACTTCCTCCGGCCCAGGGAGCTTGTGTTGTCCAGCGTGGAGGTCCGAAGAAACGAGCTCCGGGACCTGCTGTCCCAGAACTCTGGCCCCAAACCTCTGACGATGACGCCCGCACGTCTCCACTCTCGCCGCCGACACAGTCCTCCCGGGCCTCTTTCGCGCCCTCCCCGCCCCCCGTCCATCGACGCAGAGGTGTTGGAACTGATGGGCAGGTTCCCGTCCCCGGCGGCGGCCGCGCCTATGCTCGATGTGGAGCGGAGGGTAGAAATTGTTACTGGGTGTCATTCCCAAGTGTCGATTCGACCTTCAGTGAAGCATACTAGTTACCCGGAAGCGGACTCTCCGCCCCGCCCTCCACCCAAAGTGGGGCGCGTCGGAGGTTCTATGCCCGCCATCCCCCTCGTGCGACAGAAGATCGGAGTCGCCCCTAATCCGCGCGGTCGTCCGCGCTATCGGCAGGACACTACCACCCAGCCGGAGATGCACTGGGACGTCCTGCAGGTGAACCGGATCCGCATCCCGCTCGCCGCCGAGACTCGGTGGCTGAGCGCAGGCATGCTGGGCCAGGGCGGGTTCGGGACGGTCTACCTCGTGTACAACGTCGCCCGCCGCGCACAGTGTGCGATGAAAGTCATACACTACGCGCGCGGGATGTCGGAGGTGTCGTGCCGCGGGACGATCAACGAGCTCAAGGTCCTGAGCACGCTCGCGGCGGAGGCCGAACCTTCCCCGTTTCTGCTGCAGCCGTTCGTCAGCGACGAGCTCTGGGCGTGGCGGTCTGCTGAGCAGTACCTGCACATCGTGACCGAGCTGTGTACGGGTGGTGATTTGAGCTGCTACCAGTACCGGCTCACGGACTACAACTTGTCGCTCATTTGTGCCGAAGTGGTGAGCAAGCATCCCCTCGTATGCGTTGTCTGTCTAAAATTGACCATCCATGCTAGATCCTCGGGCTCGATTACCTCCACCGTCTGGGTATCGTTCACCACGATATCAAACCCGCCAACATTCTTGTCAACGCCGCAGGGCACTGTGTCATTTCGGACTACGGCGGGGCCCAGTTCCTCGACGGGACGGGTCGCCTCAGCCGCCAGCGGCGTAACATGGCGGTCATGACCATCCCCTTCGCCGCGCCGGAGCTGCTGTCGGAGAACGATTTGGCGTACCCGACGTACGACCAGGCCGTGGACTACTGGTCGTTGGGTGCGACGCTGGTCTCACTCCTCATGGATGACGTGAGTAATCGACTTGCGGCTGGCTGTATGCGCGTAATACTGACTGAGGATGTCTGTATGTATACAGGAGTATCTTCCGGGCTCTTACGACATCGCCATGATCTCGTTCCGGCTGCGTCGGATCGAGAAGCGGCTGAGCCAGCTCGGCATCTCGCAGAGACTGCAGCAATTGGTGTTGGCTGTCAGTAATTCTATTCAAATGATTGCAGCAACCACGCCTAACCGTGCGATATGTAGCTGCTGGAGGAATCTCCATCGAAGAGACCGAGATATTCGGAGATCGTAGCGATGCCGTTCCTGAGCGAGCTGTGGGTATCTCCTTGGGCCATTATGCTCTCGATAACTAACACGCATGTGCCTGCAGGGACTGGGACGCGGTCAAGGAATTGCGTTGTCCGCGTAAGTGTCACTCACAGATACAGCAAAGACATGGCTGACTGAACGTATATCACAGCGTTCGACTATGTCAGGGACATCGGCGTCCTCGCCCACGGCTTCTCGATACCCACGGCGCGCGTTCACGAGACCCGGCACCCGGTGGACCTCCTCCGGCGGCTTCGACAGGAGCATCTCTCGCTAGTTGTCGACAATTCGTACAACGTCGAGGCGCACAAGGCTGCGCTAGCGCGCGCGTTCTGACGTGCCGGCACACGCTCTCCCCCCATTCCCCCCCGCAATCCTCCCCCTCCGAACTACACTCTACGTTACATGCGGATTTGGGCACTGGTGCCCTGTCTGTCCTCAGTTATTCGTTATTTCGTCGAGTCGCCTTTGAATCGCACCGCTGTCGATAGTCGCTTTCGCCTTCCGTGCCTCATGTATATCTCACTCATTTGTACCTCACCGCATCTCCATGTACCCACCGTTGTATCCCTCTACAATCCATCATCGTATCTCGGCATCCGCTAGTATGAGCGCTCGTGCGTAATTGAAGTTAGAGTTGGGTTAATGATGTCAATGGGCGCTTCGCCTGTACTTATGCTCCTTCGACTTGGACGCATATCACACCCTCGCGCAACCATCTGGAACACCCCGCCCACCTCTCGCGCTCTCATTTTTCTTACATCTCATGTGAGGTTGCAACGTCTGCACGGCGCAGTCCGATGCTCAACGTCAATCGCTAGCCGGTTTCGCGTCCTTTCATCTGCGGCTATGGCTTCACAGGACGGCTCCTCCAGCGGGACTCTATCGCAATTTCTCCGGGAGAGCAAGGCTGCATACCTTGACGCGGCGAAGACAGGAAAAGGACGCGACTGGACGGTGGTCATGGGTAACGAAGCCGGAGGTACGCACCAAATCCCTCTCCGCGCGCCCAGTTCACTCAGATCCTCTCAGATCTTGACTCGATTGCAAGTGCCATCGGCTTCGCGTGGTACGCCGCGAAAGTGCAGGGCACACTCGCCGTATCCCTCACGCAAACTCCACGCACGGAGCTGCATCTGCGCGCAGAGAACGCGCACGCGCTCGCCCTCGCGCACCTCGATGCGGACACGGACATCCTCTGCGCGGACGACATACCTGTACCCGCGTCGCAGCCCTTCCCTTCCAACCGCTTTGCGCTCGTCGACCACAACCGCTTGCAGGCGCGCTTTGCGCGCGAAAACCCGGACGCGCGCGTTGTCGCGGTCGTCGATCACCACGAAGACGAAGGCCTGTACAAGGACACGGCGGACCCGCGCCTCATCGTCGTCCCTACGGGCAGCTGTGCGTCGCTCGTCACGCGGCTGTTTGAAGAGAACCCCGAGAAGCTCTCTCCGGAGCTCGCAACGCTCCTTCTGTGTAGCGTCCTCATCGACACGAATGGGCTGAAGCAGGGAGGGAAGGCGGAGGAAGCGGACCGTCGCGCAGCAGCGTTCCTTGTGCCCCTGGCTTCGGTTCTCCGAGATGTTTCCGGCGCGCCTGATTTTACCTCTGCGGCGCCGGAGGAGCTGGCGGACCTTCAAACGCTAAACGTGACGCTGCAGGAGAAGAAAGCGTCCGTCGCGCACCTGAACACGCTCGACCTGCTCCGGAGGGACTACAAGGAGTACGCCCTCAGCCCTGCCTCCGCGCCCTCGCAAGAAGTCCTCGTCGGCCTCTCCTCCGTCCCGATCGGCTTCAAGCAGTGGCTCCCGCGCCACGCAGACTTCTTCACGCAGACGGAGCAGTTCATGGCCGACCGCGGGCTCGCGGTGCTTGGCATCCTCACCTCGTTCCGCGACGAGGAGCACCCGGGGAAGAGCGGCCGGGGGAAGCACCGGCGCGAGCAGATGTACGTCGTGCGCGGGGACGCGGCGCTCGCGGACGCGCTGTTCGAGGCGTTGGAGGAGAACGAGGAGCTGAAGCTGGAGAGGAAGAAGTTCCCGGATTATGGCGTGCATAAGGGGTTCGGCCAGGAGTTCAAGGCGCGGGTTTGGAAGCAGAAGAATGTGGATGCGACGAGGAAGGCGACGGCGCCGATTGTGAAGAGCATCGTTGAAGGCCGGCCGAAGGGCGCCAGTCTGTGATGTTCTGAGTAGGTCTCTGTGCGATGCGTTGGTTGATTCCTGGAGCTCTGATGTAAAAAATCCCTGTCGTAAGTAGATATACGCTAGTGTACACCTTCTTGAGATAGCATGCCGCTTCATGTTCTGGATACATGCCGCTACTTGTAATCATTCATTACCCCAACCTAGCTGGTGTGAAGAGGAATCTTGCTGTCCATCGGTTCTCGTTCATTTGGAGAAGTATGGCAGTTAATAAACCAGGCACAGCAGGGCAGCCACGACCACGTTGTTTGCTCCTCGTGCTTGACTTTCCATTCTACAGCACCTGCCTGTTGTGGACCCCCTCCTGCTAATCTCGGACGCACACCTTGGTTCGGTAGCCTCGTGGCGTCCTCATTCCCCTCACCACGCTGAGCCTCGGCAAAGTCATGATCATCGCGTTCGTGGGGATGCGATCATATTTTTTAGCTGCCTGCTTGTCGAACTCTGTGATATGTATCAGTAGGATACTGGTTGGCAGAGCGTCATCGCGGCTCGGCCGCTTTTGGGCGCTCCGGTCTTCCGCGAACGGGCCTTGTGCTTGAACTGCTTCATCGTCTCGTGGTTCTATAGCGCTGCCACTACATCTTCACGTCGTCTCCTTAGCTGGCCCGACGACCTCTAGACGACTATCTCAACCTGCCTATCGTGACTTCTCTAGTCGCTCTCTCTGACGCTGCTAGGAGAAGAAACGAACTCTAGCCGCCCACGCTCCACGACCTCCCGCGGTCCTTCCTCCCAACTCTCAGTTCAGCAGCCTTCACGCTTACCAACCTGTCCATCATGAGCACGGAGCCTGCATCACACCCAGAGATACTGCTGGACGCGAATGGCATGCCCATCGAGTCATGGGGCGGCAAGTTTGAGCGCAAGTTCAAGGAGAACCCGTTCGTTCCCGTCCGTACGTCCCGCTCCCTGCACCTCTCCACCTAAGACTCACTTAACCCCTCTCCTCTCATCACTACGCCCTTACACAGTGGCCGGCCTAACAACAGCCTCGCTCATCGTCGCCGCGGTAAAACTCAAGCGGCGCGACAGCGTCTCGCTCAACACCTGGCTGCGCGTGCGCGTGCTCATGCAGGGCCTCACGCTCGTCGCCGTCGTCGGCGGCTCGTGGTGGTACGGGCAGATGAAGCACCAGAAGGAGGCCGCGAACGCCGCGCAGCAGGAGCGCGTCCTCGAGCGCGCCGGCTTCGAGGCGCGCCTCCGCGCCGCGGAGGAGGCGGACAAGCTCGAGAAGCTCGAGGAGGAGGTGCACGCGCGCGCCGCGGCGCAGGGCGCGAAGGGCGGTGGGGGCGGGTGGTTTGGCGGGCTGTTCGGGAAGGGCGGGTCGGGGTCGGAAGGGTCGAAAGGGACGGGAGCGAGTGCGTGAGTGTGTAATTGATGGTGTGGATATTTGGTTCGTAGCTCGCTCTCTACGAATACATGCAGACCCCCTCTCCTCATCCCTCGCCGCATGGCCTCGAACAGCCCCATGCTACCATATAGTAGGTTCCTCCTGCGCGAGCACTTGCAGTCGGCGCGGCAGTCCTTGCGCGCACGACGTGTGCAGGACCTTGCGGTGCGCGATCGGCGCGGGCTTCGGGTAGGATGGTCAATCCTAAGAAGATCACAGTTATTCGGCGCCAAACCTATCACCCTCCCAGATCTCCTATCGCATACCTGTTGTGTTGGAAGCGATCGCAGAATGGCTGAGATGCTAGCCGCCGTGCAGGGTCGAGATGAAGACGATCTCGTCGCCGTCCTGGAGCTGATATTCACCCTCGCCTTCCAGCTCCCAGTCCGCATCGTTCACAAGGACAAGAATTCCCGGTCGCCTGAAAGGGAGCACCGCATACAACCGTATCAGCTGAAGCTCCGGACCTCCAGGTGGCTAGACGTACACTGTCCCGTTCTCAATGAACAACTCCACGCGCTCCTTCAGGAGGTTGTCCCGCAGCCAGAAGACAAGGTATGCGAGGTCCACGGGCTTCTTCGGCGCGTCATCTCCCGTCGCGACTTGCCCTGACGTCGATTGCGGAGGTCCGGAGGAGACAGGGACGAGAGCCGGGAGTGTAACGCGGTGCGAGCGTTCGTTCGCGAAGAGCAGCTCGAGGCCTCCTCCGAACTCGATCTTGAGCGATATGGTGGACATGGCGTCAGCTGAACAGATAGTTCGTGATGATTCCTGCGTCGTTCGTGGATAGAGGAGGCAGATATTGTGGACTATGTAAGCTCCAGTGTACGCGACCTGGACGCAGAAATGGGTACTATACGGCGCTTATGCCGTATAATGGCTTTAGATAAGGTTTGTCGATCCAGATCGGGGATTAGCCGAGACCGTCGTGGGCTTGGCACGCAAAAGGGCGCTTTACCTCGTACCTGCACCTGCATGCTGCTTGACCTTTCTCCTCAGCTTGGTGCACGACCTCGCCGTATAAACCGCGACAGCTTCTAGTTGAGGCCTTTGTTGTGACCGCCACTGCTCAAGATCCCTCCAAATCTCCACGCACGCTTCAAGACCGAAGTAGAACCGCTTCCCATACCATGCCGCTCAACCTCAACGGCTACACCGCCCATATAAGCTGCGACGGCAAGGAGCTTGAGATCTACGACGTTCAGAACGAAGATGAGAAGACGTTGACGTGCTGGATTGCCAGCGAGGAAGGAAAGGTTGGTACATAGCTAGCGTCTAGTACTCCCGTAACTGCTCGACTATAAATCGCTGCATATTGACGCGCCCTGCTAGGAATTTATCATCCACTGGGGTGATGAATCTGCTGCGACAATAATGTTGGTTAGCGCGTACGTAGATGGTCGCCTAGTTCGAAGCAATGCGCATCGGACAAGGTTGCGGGAGATCTGTAGCGAAACATACCAGGCTCCCGGCCAAGTGCGACCGTTTGTGTTCTCGCCCCTGGTCCTCACAGGTAAGTACAAATACTTATTCCGAGGCTCTTTACATTCATGTCTATCGTCCTAGATGACGACAGTCTGCTGTCCTCCAGGGGGCACGCGGAGCTAGGCACCATCCGAGTCACCATGCAGCGCGTTAAGGAATTCATTCCGTCAGACAGACTGCACGAGGGGTACGGTGCAGCGCCCGTCGGGGCAGTACACGAGAGGAGTAAAAAGGCTGGTGCACACGCCGTTTCGTGAGTCCAGGCGCATTTTGCTATTGCCTCGCCTTCTTACGTGTCGTCCCATCTGTTCAGCTTCGGGGATGTCAAACACGTGATACCCTACACGACCTTCACGTCAGTTGGGAAGGAGCTGGAGCCATTCGCGGTCTTCAAGTTCTGCTATAGGCCGCTAGGTACGAGATTCGTTGTCTCGTAGACAGCTTATGGCTGATGTGCTAACGCGATTGTGCAGAGCTGCTGAGAGCAAACGGCATCGCACCGCCCGCTCCATCCTCCTCGAAGGGCAAGAAACGTGCCCTAGACACTCAATCCTCTAGCGAGGCGGGTCCCAGCAGCAAGCGGGCGCGCGAGGATGAGGTCAAGCCCGAGCCCGATGAAGATGACGACGACGACGACGACGACGACGACGACGACGCTGTCGACGACGTCGTCTTCCTCCAGGTGCGCCTAGTCGCAGATATACAGCCATCATGCGTGTACTGACATTTCACCGCAAACAGGAACAACTCGTGATGATCCAAAGACGCCTCGCGGAGGCAGAGGCCGCGCGGAGGCCCAGGGCTGTCGTCAAGCGCGAAGTGTCTCCCATCCGGGTCCCGTCTGCCTCGAGCTCCGAGGTCATCGACCTCACCTAGACCAGACATCCACAGCGCTGGTCTCTCAGTTTCGCGCTATCGACCGCGCCACGTTGTACATCATGTTCCTCCCTCACTTTCTTTCTGCTGGGTTTAAGAGTCCTCGATCTTGGTTTTCACCGCTGTTGTACCTGCTATCTCGTACTACCATGTTACGCTTCTTCGTATCCCTTCCTTCCTATAATTCTTACGTACGGTATGAGTCAAATAAATGTATCGGAAAGTACAACTTTCATCTGGCAGATCCATTTTGCTTGCCTTGCCGCGCTATTTGTGGGGCCAGGAGGTGCACACAAGTGCACTCGGCCCTAGATCGAAATCTGGGATCGGCGGCAAATACCAGATTGCCTTCAACTTTTCCGATCGAGAGTTGTGCCGCCGTGGCTACTGGCGCTAAGCTTGTTTTGTTCTCTTGTTACGACCTGCCGACTTGGTTCGAGTAGTACTTAGCCCACAACCTCCCCCTCCTGCCCTGCACGCTCACTATCTACACTCTACCATTTTGCTGAGACATCGTCCGCTGTACCTGCTGCATTAAGGAGTACTTCCTGCACCCTGCCATTGAAACCACCCATACCGCTCCTTCGGCGCCAGCATGCCTCTCGAACTGCGCGGCTACACTGCGCATATACGCTGCGATGACCGAGAACTCGAGTCGTATGATGTTCACACCGAAGATGACAAGACCATTAGCTGCTGGATACCTAGCGAAGAGGGCAAGGTATTGTAGTCCTCTCACCTCTTCACGGTTCAGCTGGCGTTCTCATCCCAATACCAGGCCATTACCGTCCACTGGAGCGGTCCCTCTGCTTCGACCATCATGCAGGTGTCCACGCTCATGGATGGACGGCAAGTTCACAAGAGGGCACACAATAAGGTGCGGGACGGGTGCTGCGAAGGAGCGCACGAGACTGCGTCTAGCAAACGCCCGTTCGTATTTGCTCCCCTCCTCCTTACAGGTTAGTGTCTTCATACGTTTTCGTGTCAGCTCCATGCCGATATCATAATATCTACCCGTTAGACGATGACAGTCTCCTCCACTCCAATGTCACCGAAGATCTCGGCACCATACGGGTTGAAATGAGGCGTGTTGCACGCTTCTCGTACAGCGGGTACACACGTTCTGTGCCCCGCAATGTCCCCGAACTCGGGCCAGTACACGAAAGGAGCAAGAAGGCGGGCGTTCATGCAATTTCGTAAGAGCTCTAGGTTGCCTAGATTCTATCACACGAGTATCAACCTTTCGACAACGTAGTTTTGGGCCACCAAAAGCAGTCAAGAAAACTAGGAGTTGTGAAGCTCATGGGATGGACGATGAGCCTTTCGCGGTTTTCCAGTTCCGTTATAGGCCCTTAGGTACGTTCCATTCCTTGGATGTCTGGGTGCGTCCTCATACCTTTGTGTAGAGCTTTTGCAAGCGAACGGGATCGTTCCTCTCCCTGGGAAGCCTGCGATGCCCAACAAACGAGCCGCTGACAATATGGGTGCTCTGGACCGCGCTGGAGGCCACAAACGGCGGCGTATAGAGCAGGAAGTGGCAGTCAAACCTGAGGCTGCAGACGACGAAGACGCTGACGACATGCAATTCCTGGAGGTACGCCGCGCCTGAATCCGATCGCGCTCTGCTCGTCACGTCGGCTCACCATACTATCGTGTAGGAGCAACTCGCGATGATGCAGAGGCGAGTCGAGCAAGCCAGGGCGGCAAGGCAGGCGAAGAATGCCGTCAAGCGGGAGATGTCGCCCATCCGTATCCCGTCCTCGGCCACCCATGAAGTGATCGACCTCACCTAGCCGTTACTCGCCGTTCTTGGCACTATCTTTATTCTTGTCCAGGTATTCTACTACTCCCGCTAGTTAACTATACCGCCGCACACTACATCTACTCTCCTTCATTCTTGTACCTAGCATCGCGAGAGCACCTGTGCTCGCTCACTGTACATACCTATCACTACAGTCATCTGCGCTACAGATCTTGCCCACAACGCCTCATTCAACCGCATGAGTGAGCCACCTGCGTTTCCACCCGTCTCCGCTGGTGCTGCAGTCCCCACTCATCTGAGCGGTCATGTATTTCGGACTGTCAATTGATCTCTTACATCTGCAATATACAGTTAAAACGCCGACGAGGGAGGCATGAACCAGTGATTCGGGGACGGGATTTTCTTCTTCGCGACGTGTATGTCGAAGTGGTCCTCCGGAAATCCGGGGAACCGCGCCGCCTACCATACCGGCGCTCGAAATGAGTGTGCGGAGACGCGAAGTCACCAGAAGTCTTGTACGCACCGTCCAGATACGGCCGTCCGCGACAATCTTCTCGATGGTGGGCTGGTGCGTCATGATTGTGCGGACATCGAGCTTGGAGAGCGGCGGGCGGGGCGTGTGCGACGAGTGCAGGTCGCCGACTTCCGTGACCGTATGTATGCGCTTGGCTTGTGCGACAGCCACAGCGAACGCGTACTGAGAGGGCAGCTGTTGTCAGGGATTCGAACGGCCGTGCAGAAATACGGGTACGTACCGAGTCCTTCGCAGGGATGCTGAGCGCGAACCGCTCGAGCTCCGTGCATTTGCTGCAGATGCTCGCCACGCTCTCCTTGGAGAGCGTGCAGTTGAGGATGGCGAGGTGCTTGAGCGTAGCGTGGTGCGAGTCGACGAGGTTGGTGATGAGGAAGTCCCCGAGCGTGATCCGGTCCGAGAGCCGCAGGGTGAGCGACTTGAGCGGACACGACCAGGTGCGCGTGAGGTCGATCATGGTCGTCCAGAACGCGGGCGTGCTGTTCGCGGGCGTGGGCGCACATTGTGTGTCCAGCGCGAGGTGGCGGAGGCGCGGTAGAGGGGAGATGACGGGAGGGATCACGCGAGAGGATTCCTGTGTTTAGAAGCGCAGAGGTTGAGTGGCGGTCAGTATATGCGGTCAGTGACACTGACGTAGCTGGTGAACGCTAGGCTTTCGAGATCTGGGGTATGGGATATTACTCGTAGGACGGCAGTATGGTCGACTTTGGTGCAGTTTATGACGTGCAGACGCGTCAGGCGAGGCAGATTCGGTAGAATGATATCAAGCATTTCCATGCTGAGAGTTTGTATGGACTATGAATATATCAGCCCCAGGCTTTTTGTTGCTGTCGGCCCGACTTACATGCAGAGTGAGCGCAGTCAGGGTTGGGCGCAAGGTCTCCATCCACCTGGGCAAAATGTCCACGACGTTCCAGGAACTGCCGTCAATAGTCAAATCACGCAGCCCCGTGAGCTTCGCGAGCTCCGTCGACTGATCGGTGGTGAGGTTCCCGATGAAGCGTAAGCTCTCTAAGCTCGCTTTGCCTTGCAGCGAGGGGAGAAACGCGGGCATCACGTCTAACGTGCACGTAAAGGAGCCGAGATTCTTGCACAGGACCAAGGTGCGGGCACAGTCACCGAGGAACTTCGGCTGAGGGGCGAACTTCACGGTCGGTATGGCACGTATCTCTGCATTGCGGTTGAATGGCTTGACACAGAGTACAGGTATCGGGATGCGAACCGATGTGCCTAACGTGCGACGCCAGGCTCGAGTGCGCTAGAACCGCGGCAAATGGGGATATTATCTTTCAAGGAGGTATGTTAGATGGCCTTTCCCCCAGCACATGTCCCTTGAAGGGCGCACCGATGGATAACGCTTCGCTTGATTCATCCCGAAGGTCAACGTCCTGTACACACGCGGTATTGCTGCCGCAAGGAACGACCTGCTGACCAGCGAGACAGAGACCAGATCATTTCCAGCAAGATATGCAAATATTAGCTCAAGACAGTCGAAGTTGAGGTTGTCAGCGGAGACCATCGCGGATGAATTTGTGGCAAGGTGCAAGTGGCGGAGTCCGGCGAGGAGTAGCGGGAGAACTGGATTAGCGCCCGTTGAACTCTATGCATTCACGAGTTCGGCACTTGCCGGCCACCTCCAGTCTCTCCCTCGCCATCTGCCCCCACCTCGTCGCCGTCGCACTCGCCGTCGCCGACGATGCCGGCTTCCACTGCATCGCTAGAGTCGCTCAGCTCGCCATCTCCCTCGCCACCCCCGCCCGAAGAACAGCGTTCAAACCATTCGAACCAGAGCGGTGGCGCAGGCCTCGACAGCGGCTCCGAGCTCTCTGAGCTCACCGAGGACGAGCAAGACAACGAGAACCGGACGAATGAAGACGACTCGTCGCGCACCTCGAAACGCAGGAAAGGTCCACGCTCGGACCGCATAGTACCAGCTCCCATGTGGGACTGGGCGTACAAGCAGAAGAAGTCGGAGAAGAAGGAGAGGTCGAACTCGCGCCCGAAGCTCGTCGAGGAGGAAGAGGAGGAGGAAGAGCTCGCGGGGCCGGCGAAGGCGATGGAAGAAGAGGAGGAAGACGACGACCAAGACAAGGAGTCTAACTTCGACGAGGACGACGCCTCCCCGAGGAAGGACCGCGCCCTCAGCGACAATGAGGGCGAGGACAATGACGACGATGACCCGCCCGAAGACGATGGTGAGTCTTTCGACGGCGCGGCATCCCAACACATCCGCAAGGACACCAGCGGCGACGTCTCTGGCGAGGACGAAGACTACGTTGAGGAGGCGGGTCCCGATGCGCCCGACGCGGACGTCGATCGAACGCCCAAGGTGGCGGCGTCACCTGACCTCACCGACGACGAGAACGACAATGTGGGCGAAGAAGAGGTCGACGATGACGACCCTCCCGACGCGGCGGATGTTACCAAGGACGGCTACGATGTAGAGGACTACGAGGACGATCCCGACGCGGCCGCCGACGACCCGGACGCACTTGAGGGGGACGAGCCTCCAACCACTGGTGTTGTAACACCCACAGAAGAAGTCGGGGACCCAGTGGAGGGAGACCTCGACGTGACCATGGAAGTCGACGCGCCACCACCCGTGATTATGTCCCCCGTCGCGGTCGCGGTTTCATCTATCATGGCGGGTGCCAGTCTCGTCCAAGCTCCGTCCCCATCCTCCTCCCAACCTTCCACACCCTCCGCATCACGTGTTTCGTCGCGCTACCCCTCCGCCGAACCCGAACCTGAGCAAGATGTGCCCTCCGAACCAGAAGTCGAGCCCGAACCAGAGCGCAAGCCAGCTGGGGCTCGCGCGCCGAGGTCGCGGAAGGGCAAGACCCGCGCGCGTCCGCGGCGTTCAAGGGTGCCGGCCGCCGCGGATGCAGGCGACGCGGACCCCGACGCGGACCCGGCGGACGGACTGGACGGGGAGAACGGGGACGTCGACGACATGGATGCTGCGACTCCAGAGCTCGATCTTGATGCGGACATGCAGCCAGCGCACCGAGCAGAGGCTCTCGACGTGCTCGCGACCATCGAGTTGAAGTTCGCTCTTCTCAGGGAGCGTCTGTATGTGGAGAAGATGGACACGCTCGCATGGGAGGAGGGCTTGATCGCGGATGGTGCGTTGTGGCGTCTGCCGAGTGTATGCGCGAGATGTTAACGCATATATCGCGATGTTGCGTGCTGCAGGGAATCACCCAGAGCTGTTGCACCTCCACGCGGAGTTGTCGAAGCGACGGGACAAACGTTTGGAGCTTGCTTCCCACAGACGCGATTATGAAGTAGCCAACGTGACCAAACGTCGTAGACTTGACGAGGAGGGCGTATGGAGCTGGTGGAAGGTATGTATGAATTCATCTGCCTTCAAAGTAAACCTACTCACGAACTGCACAGGATGCCAGGGACGAGCTCCAGACAGACATGATCTCAGAGACAAACAGCAAGAGGCGACGGCTAGAGCGCGAACGCCGAGCTCTCGAGCGTCCACAGCCCAGTACGTGACTATCCCATTACACTGCGCATACATGTCTTATCTCTATCCCTGTAGCTCGACGTTTCCCTCTGCCACCAGCCGAAGTCCCTCCCGCTCCTACCCTGCGCGAGATTGTCAAATCCAGTCCATTCGGCATACCAGAAGCTGCGCTACCTCTGTCGAAACGTTACCAGCAGAAGAGAGAACCACTACCTCTCCACTCCTTGGTTTACCCGCAAATCACTTCGCTTTCGCCTGGTGAAATCGTGCAAGACCTTGACTTATTCTTTCAACATCGACGCGCAGCTGCTGGCTTCGATCCACACCGCGGCGGACCCGGGCTGATGAACAGCGTTCTGGGCGGGCTCCCTCCTCCGGGTATGGATCCATACGCAATGGGCATGCAGATCCTAGACGGACCCGCAGGCGGTCGGTTCGCGCCTCCCTTCCATCAGCAACATTTACAGCAGCAAGGATTCGTTCAGGGCTTCGGTGGACCTCCACCACGTCTTCCACACCATCATTCTGCGCCGCCCGGAGCACTCCCTCATCTATCCCACTCGCAGATGCAAATCGACCAGGAAATAGCGCTGGGCATGCGCCCCCCTTCCGGCCTCCCCCCACACCCGTCGCACCTCCAGCAGTTCGGCGCGGGCCCAGGCCCGAGCACTCTCTTGAGGCGCTCCATCTCCCCGGTTCCTCTCAGCAATGGCGCGGGTAGCAGCTCGGGGATTCCTACGAGTATGGGGGGTGGGCCGATACCCCCTGGGTTCTCAGGGCCGAAGCCGAATGGATGGACCGGGCCTCCTACTGGCGTGCACATGGGAGGCGGGAAGGAGTCAGGTCGGCTCAATGGAGAGGTCGATGGCCGCGAACGGGAGCGAGACCGCGACAGGGACCGGATGAGCGAGGCTTTAAGCCACCGCGAACGCGCCGAGCGCGAGCGTATACAGCGGGACATGGAGCGGGACCAGGCGGAGCGAGCCTACCACATGTCGCATGGCCAACCCCGGCACGCCGCGCACCAGCACACTCATACGCATGCTCACAGCACTGCGCCCGCGCAAGGCGGTCACGGACAGCATCACCATGTTCATCACCACCACCACGTCCGCCACCACCACCACCCCGCACCGCAAGCGATCTCCGGGCCTGGAGGCGCGTCCCACGGCCCTCCGATGACGGGGCTTCCTTCCGGCTCCAGCGGTGGACCTCCTCCCAACCCGTCGCACAGTCCACACGGTAGTCGCGACTTGGAACCCCGCCGCCCGCGTTCTGGCGCCCCTACGGAGCTCATCGAGTTGACCGCCTCCTCCCAGAAGCCGCACTCCACCGCCTCTCCGCGCATGTCCGCGTTCTGGAGAGGGAGCGACGAGACTCTGCCACCTGAGGCCCAGCGGGAGCGCGAACGTGACCGTGGTAGAGCCCCCGGGCCCTCAGGCCCTCCGCCACCCGGTCCGCACGATCGGTTGCCGTTTACCATGGGCCCATCACAGCCACTGCAGGGTAGTCGCCCTGGCTCGCCGCGTGGGTTGCCGGGAAATCCTCCCCCGTCTATGCCCTCTTCTCGGCGCGGGTCCTGGTCTGCGGCCGCTGACGAAGCCAACCTCGGTCGTCCCCCATCAGCTTCTCATGCGCCCTCCCCGTCTGGGATGCCTCCAGGCAGTGCCGGACCCGGCAGCCAGCGGCCACCAAGCTCACGGATGTCTCAACCGTCCTCGGCGCCGTCCTTCCACAGCCCATTCGGTTCGCCGCCGTACGGCAACCCCCCGCCAGGCAGCCCACAACCCTCCTCGCTCGCGGGCTCGATGCGCTCTCCTACCCGAGGCTCCCTTCAGGGACGAGGGCCAGGTATGGGGCATCCGGGCATGCCGATGTCTCCGCCTCCGCCCATGACGCACAGTCCGCGTCCTGGAGGCAGCCCGGGCATGAAGATGTCGTCCAGAGCGCGGCCGTCGTCCCCACGGCTGGGCAAGGGTCTCCCTAAGATGGAAGGCTTCCCGATGCCGGAGAGCGGGAACATCGCGCCCATCGGGGCGGGAATGGTGGGCGGTGGCGCGTCTTCCGCAGGGCAGCCTGGCCTGTCCGGGCCGGGCGCACTGCTCCCGCCGCTGCCTACGGTCACCCAGTCTGCGGGCATGTCGCGCCTGTCGAACGGCGGGCTGTCCGAGAAGCCCGTGGCGCATCTTGCGGGGGGACCGCCTGCTGCGAAGGTCGTGCCCGTGGACGGGTCGTGATGTATAGTCTGGATGTGTATATATTGTTGTTCTCCCTCCCTCTTTCGTTCTGCTCTCGAACCTGTCTCGAACTTGGATACATCCTGACGATTGTTTTTGTATCGTGGTATCGCTAATGTATGCTCTTTCCTCCCTCTTCTCATTCGTACGGATGTGAGCGTGCCTGCGTGTAGTCACAAGAGCTCAGTGCTCAGCTGTTGACTTGTTGTAGGTGTGGTGAGTGCCAGCCGCCCTATTTGCTTGGTTCACCGCGCTGATCCTCGTTCGGCGCATTTGTATAGGCCACCTGCAGCAGTACTCACATTCTGTCGCGGCATCCTCCGGGCACTGAGGGACTGCGCAGCCCAGGCCGGAGGCTGTGGGCACGACGACCACACGCCTTCCAGCGGTATCTGCTCGCCGATACCAGACGAAAACGCACCGCAATAGATTGGCCTACCCTTGCCGAGTGGGAAGAGTACGAAATCAATGCGAGTGCAGCGAGCACGGGGCCGCCCGGGCGCGGTCTGCGTATATGCATGCACAGCATGGGGCAGCCTAATGGCGTTTCACCATCGCCAATCACAGCTTACACTGAGGGCGCTCTCCGCAGCGTTGCGCTTGGGTGCTGCGACCCTGCATAGGGGTGTATTCATATATGCCTGGAGGTGAGTGGCGGCCTGTTTCCTTTCCCCGCCGTCTCTCACTCACCAAACCCTTCTTCTCTCTCATAGGCCGGGAGCCATAATATGCGCTGCGATCGTAGTCTGGTGCTCTTTGGCGTCGTTGGTGCGGCTCGTGCTGCCTGGGTCGGAGATGTTCTCCCAAGGGCAGTGACGGAGCATCCCACGTCGGAGGTTAGTGCTACTACTTCATTTCGCGCAACCCAGTATGGCTTGACAGGTCAATGTATGCAGATTCATTCGCTGCCAGCCACGCACACACCTTTGCGTCGAGCCACTTCGTCTTTCGAGACATCGATATCAGCTGCTTTCTCCACGGCCCCTGCGACAGGCTTCGACACTTCGTTCTCAGACTCGACAAGCTTCGCGGAATCCAGTACATTCGTTCCAACCGCCACCGCCACCACCTCGCCCACACCGCTCTCCACCAACGACGCCAGTGCCACGGTCTCCCCGTCACTATCAGGCTCGGGCAGCGCCGCCCCTTCGAACACCGCCGCCTCCCAGGCCTCCTCCAGCGGGAGCAGCATAACACCCTACGCCCACTCGCTGCTCGTCGTCGTCATCATCCTCTCGATCGCGCTCTTCGCGCTGGTTATCGTCATCGCCGTCCTGATGCTCCGCAAGCGCCGCGCGAAGGCGAAGTACATCGAGGTGTCCGAGCTCTCCGCGCCCGTCGCGGTGACAAGGGCGGACATAGAGAACCACCGGCCATACTCGTACGCGAGCACGACCGCGGAGAGCAATCCGTTCATACCGAAGGAGGAGCCTCGCGGGCGCGGCACAGAGTCGAGACGGACGTCTATCTCGTCGATCTCGCGTTACTCGCAGTAAAGAAGGGACTTTCCACGGCGGCGTTGGAGTGTCTGTGGATATGGACCTTGGACTTCGGACTTTCCCGCATGGACGATACTTTGCCGTCTCTTCGTAGTTAGGAAAGTGAACCGCGGCGCATTCTAATACTGTAACAACTCATAGGTTTCTGGATACCGGAAGTGAGCCTCCGCAAGTACAGCTCGTGCTCGTCGGATTTTTGTCACGTACTTGCTTCAACTGAGGTATAAATGAAAGCTGCTTACCGACTAGCAGTTTGTGTGTCTCCCTCACCCACGTGGGAGTTCCTGCGCCGGTAAGCGCACGATGCATGTCGGCCGACCTGAGCTCGTCGAATCTTAACTGCTAACCACCACGTCCAAGACGGTTATCCCGCTGAGTTCGCTTCATAGAACAGAAAACATCGCCTACAAATATGCCTGGGCCTACTCCCACCGCTCCCCAAACCTTCCTTCAAATCGTCCAATCGTGCAACAACTTCCGGCTCTCGGGCCCATCCTCGACGAATACGGAAACCCTGGTACCATGGCTGCTCTCGCCCTCGCCCAGCTCGCCCGCCGTCGGCCTCCTGCGCCCCGAGGTCGTCGCGCAGCTGCGCGCGGAGGCCGCGTCCGCGCCCTCGCCCCCATGGGAGTTCTCGCCCGACGCGTCCGAGCGCGGGTGGGTGAGCTTCGCGCGCGGGATCGCGACGCCGGCCGCGCGCTCGCGCGTGATGAAGGAGCTCTGCGAGCGCTGGCGCGACGCGGGCCTCTGGCCGGAGGAGATCAGCCCGCGCAAGTGGCGGAACGAGCTCTACCCCGTGTACCGCAACCCGTTTGGGCCGCGCGACTTCCCCGGGCATGTCGACGAGGACGCGCATGGGGACACGCTCAACTACGCGTTCCGCATGGAGCGCGCGGCGAGTGGGTTGTTTGGCATCGTTACCTTCGGCGTGCACATGACGGTGTACGAGGAGACTCCCAGCGCGGACGGTGCTGTGGACTACAAAGTGTGGGTACCGCGGCGTGCCGCGACGAAGCAGACATGGCCGGGATATCTGGACAACAGCGTCGCGGGCGGGATTGAGGCGGGCCTCGGCGTATTCGACTGCGTTGTGAAGGAGGCGATGGAGGAAGCAAGCCTCCCCGAGGACATCGTGCGGCGTCATGCGCATCCGACGGGGACCGTGAGCTACTTTTTCCGGTGAGCCTGCTATCTGCATTGGTAGCATTGTATTTTGTGAGAAGAATATGGTGTCCAGCACACCGCGCGGGTGGCTACAACCCGAAGTCGAGTAAGTGCATGGTGTATACTTGGGTGTATGCGTAGCTGACGCTTGTCGTAGGTATATATACGACCTCTGCCTACCTCCCGGGTCGGGTGCGCAGCCGCAACCGTTGGATGGCGAAGTCGAGTCCTTCGAGGTCAGAGTGCCTTCCTTCGCGCGATCGTCCTCTCATACTGTATACGCCAGTTGCTGCCCCTTGATCAGGTGGTAGAGCACATGCGTGCGGGGCTATTCAAGTACAACTGTTCGATTGGTGCGCCCATTTTTAGCTCTTGTCTAGGATTGAACCTTGATGCCTTGCAGTTCTCGTGGACTTCATGGTGAGGAAGGGGATAATCACGCCCGACAATGAACCGGACTACCAGGAGATCGTGACGCGGCTGCACGGGCGGTTCGACTACGACCGGTGGACTTCTCAGTAATGCCGTCCGCAGGAATAGCATCAACAACTTGCAGAAGATCTAGCGTAAAGGTACGAGTACTAGAGGGAGTAGAGAAGCAGCAGAAGTTACTCCTGAGCAGAGTGATCTTACATGACTTACCCCAAGCGAAGAATGATATAGCTCATCTCATTTGTGCACGCCGTACGCCGTCCGGGATGAACATACATCGAACGGGGCCTCCGGGTGGACGCCCAGCAGGCATGCGCTAGAACTTCTGGGCAACGTGCAGCTGCTAGGGGACGATCTCGAAATTCCACGCGGCCTACCCCACCATTTGCATGCGCGAGTTACCATGAAATGGGAGTGCCACTACCGTTTGTACCGCGTAGCGCTTGAAATCGTTCGATCCCGCAGGAGAAGCTGGCACTCCCCAAGCAACGTAAGTTCCATAATGTTTGCGTTTGAATGGGTGGCTGAACGCTATGCACAAGTGTGCGCATGCCCTTCGTATCGCCTCTAAAACCAAGAACCGGAAGGCAAGCTTCGAGAGAAGTGCTAGCACTGCTCGGTGGACTGCGGAACCATCCGGTCGCGCACATGTAGCGCCGCTTCCGCTGAGAGATGATCACGAAGTGCATCCACCATGCTTGCAGGTGCGAACTCCCGTAACGGGATGTGCTACTGTTATTTTCACCCTCCCGCGTTCACTTTGCGTTCCTCGGTCCGGAGGCGATTCGCACCCAGCGCAGTAGGTGCTATCCTTTTCATGAACGATACAGTCACTGAAGGTTACTTGCAGGCATGCGCATAATCTCCGTTTCGCCTCCGAAAGCGAGCTTATAGCAGTCTACTCGCCCGATTCGCATACTCCGCGCGTCTGCCACTTCTCCGCCAACAACAGGCAGAGCGTGCTCGCGATGTCTGTCCGCTGATAGCAGCCATTCCGCGCAGATCGCGCCGAGAATCGCGCGCCGGAGTTGAAAGTAGACGTTGAGTAGATCACACGCGTTCGGAGTTTACGTATGGCGGACTTTCGACTTCCGGAGGGTGTCCAAAATGCTAACGGCCTTCTGCGATAGATTAACACGGCAGATGCGCGTCTGTCGCAGCGTGTCCCGCCTTCCATGCCTGCGCTGGACATATGGACTCCGAACTCATATGCGCGCCGCTCGTGAAAAGTCTGGAGCGGGTCGGATAGCCCGCCACCCCTCTCTGCGTCTCTCACCATGACTGTGGCACTCGTCATCTTGCGCCGCATCCTCCTCGCGCTCGTTTCCACTATCGGGGGGCTGCTCACGAACACTGTCGTGTTCTCGATAGATGCGTTACTTGCGATCTACAACCTCGTCATGCCCGACAAGCCTGTCGGTAGTGTCATTCCTCCAGGCCACCTCGGACACGGCGGGAAGTGGCCTCGGTATGTTCCCCCTGGTGAGGGCCACAGCCGTTGCTCCTGTCCCGCCTTGAACGCGCTATCCAACCACGGTGTGTACCCCACTCTGCCTCTTGTGCCCCGGTCTCTTCCAGAAACGCTGAGCGCCGCCACCAGGCATCCTCCCGCGCGACGGGAAGAACATCTCGTTCTGCGAGCTGAACACCGCGGTGCGGCGCACGTACAACTTCGCGCCCTCCTTCTGCTACTTCGTGCCGAGCTACATGGCGGACCTGCTCGGGCGCACGTACCGCGACGGGCGCTTCAACCTCGCGGACATCGACGTGCACAACGGGATCGAGCACGACGGGTCGCTCACGCGCGTCGACAGCTTCCACTGCGCGGACCAGGGCAAGGTCGCCGCGCCGCTCGTCGACGAGGTGCTCCGGAGCGGGACGGGCCCGGGCGGCAACCTCACGAAGGCGGACTTGTCGCGGTTGCTGGGGAAGCGCCGCGTCGAGGCGAAGAGGGAGAACCCGATGTATAGCTCTGCGCTCGTGCACAAGATGTTTGGGTCCGCCAAGTACGTCCTACTCTCTTCCTTTTCGCAGCGTGTGCTTACCAGAGCGGGGATAGCGGCTCGACGCTGCTGACGATCTTCGGCGGGCGCGTGGACGACCTGCGCGCGCTGCTGCTGGAGGAACGCATCCCCGAGGGATGGGAGCCGCGCATCCGCCACCAGATGGGGCTCACCATCGCCGAGTTCAACATGACGGTCCTCCCCGTCGAGCTGGGTATCAAGGAGGAGGTCGACGGGTCGATCGCGCGGGCCGGCGAGGAGCGCTACGTGGGAGTCGGAGCGGCGGCTCACCTCAGGAAGGATCAGTGAGGAGCGCCGCCGCCGCCGCCGGGAGGGCTCCTCGCCAGATTGCTGTGCTTGATATATCTTTCTGGGGTTTGGCGCGCTGTACTTATTCTTGACGCGAGGTTATCGATGCAGGGAAGCGGAAGCGGCGCATTCCGACTTCGAAGGTGTCCCCGGGGCTGCAGGTAGATGCCAGACCGCAAGCGCGTCGGAGTTTTGCGTGTCGGCGCGGCGGCGCCTGTCTGTGGTCACACGCGCGCAGGCCTGGAGGGGCTTGTCTTCTCACCACCTCCATTGCCGACGTCAATCGCTCTCTTGTCTTGCAGGGAAGGTGGCATGCATGCGCTAAGACTATGTTGCGGGACAGCTATTTGTCAGATTCTCACCGGCGACAAGACAGCGGTGACTTCAAGAGGAGCCTGCCGCGCACGATACCTTCAAGCCTCAAGTCTTGATGTCCACGCCGTTCATTGAGGCAGCTTCCTGGTCTACCTGCGCTTGAGATAAGTGGGGGCGGCTATGCATACTCAAGTACTCAATCGCGCAACCCCGGGTAAGGTATAGTTTAGGAAAATGGCTGGTCCCCGGCTGGTGGTGCGTATACTTCTATTCGCTTTGGCGGGGTGTTCCATCCATGGCTGATCCATTCGCGGGTCATTCCAGACACCGCGGATCACGCATATGTGGCCACAGAACTACCGTCGGCAGCATGTACGCCACAGGATGCAACTCCGTCGCGTTCGGAGAACTCTGTTCCCCGGAAGCAGTGCCCGGCCATTGGGTTGCGGCACTCGCCCCCAAGCGAGTACAAACTCACCGCGGGGCGCTCTAGGACTGGCAGATGGTGGGGAGCTCTCGAATCGACGGAGCTGTTGCTTCGGTGCGCTCAGCTGCCGATGTCAGTCGGGTGCGCACGCAATTCATATTCCATTCACAGGCGCTCGTCACGGTCTCATTGCTCTCATGGTGAAGTTCCTTCATAGGCGACACACAAGCCTGACACTGTCGAGTGCGCGTCAAGTTGGAGGTGCCCCGCACTAGCTTTCACCGGTCTGCTACTCCAATGTCAGTGTGCACGACTGCGTGTACTCCGGGCGACCCCTGCCGACTTGCCACGGCCCGGGAATGAGTGACGTCCCGCCGAGAAGGTACGAATCTCCGAACCGGTCTGCCCAACGCCAATGTGCGCTTGCCGCTCGCGCCGGCGGGGAAGCCTTCCGCGTCCTTAGCAGACGTACACTAGTAGGAACAGCGAGAATGGTTCGTGAGCGGCCTTTATCTGTATTTAAGACTTCCCACCTCAACTTACGAGCCTCAACAGCTATCCTAGCAGCATCATGGCCTTCTTCGTCATCGTCAAACGCCTCTGGCAGGGCCTCCTCAGCTCACTATCTTCCGTCTTGACCTTGCTCGGCCTCTTCATCTGGGATATCGGCCTCACGCTATTCAATCACCTCTTCCCGCAACGTTCGGTGGGACACGTCGTACAGCAGGGTCATGCGGGTTTCGGTGGGCAGTGGCCCGCATATGTGCCGCCGCAGGAGGGCGACAGCCGGTGTTCGTGTCCCGCCCTCAACGCCCTGGCTAACCATGGTAAGTCTACTCGTCTGAGCCCAAGTCACGTCGCCTCTCCCCCCCGATCGCCAGTATCCCACGCCAGAGGAGACAAGCTGACGGCACGCACAGGTATCTTCCCGCACGACGGGCGGAGCATCAAGTTCACCGAGCTCGGCCGCGCCGTGCGCGACGTGTACAACTTCGCGCCGACGTTCGGGTTCATCGGGCCAAAACAGGCGGCGAACTTCCTCGCACGCGACTACTGGACGGACAGCTTCGACCTCGCCGACCTGGACGCGCACAACTGCATCGAGCACGACGCCTCCGTCACCCGTACGTCCCCCCTACTTCGGCAGTTGCGGCTCAGATCATAAGATGACCGACCGTCGGGAATCATAGGCGCCGACGCCTTCGTCGAGAAGGACCAAGGAAAGATCCCGCAGGACCTCGTCGAAGAGGTTTTGACGAGCGGCACCGGACCCGGGGGCAAACTCGTCGAGGCGGACCTCTCGCGCCTCATGGGCAAGCGGCGCGTTGAGGCGAAGCGCGCGAACCCCGAGTACAGCCTCTCGCTCTTCCACAAGCTGTTCGGGAGCTGGAAGTGCGCCTTCTTACCCCTCCATTACTCCTCCCATACTGACGATTCTCGGAATAGTTGCTCGACTCTGCTCAGGATCTTCGGCGGGGACATCAGCGACCTGCGCACCGTGCTCGGCGAGGAGCGCCTGCCCGAGGGCTGGGAGCCGCGCTTCCGCAGGCGCATGGGCCTCACCATCCTCGAGTTCAACTTCACGGTCCTGCCTGTGGAGCTGAGCGTGAAGGAGGAGGTGGATGGGTCTATCTCTGCGGCGGGTCGGGAGAGGTATGGCGGGAGCGCCGCGGCGAAGAAGAATGCGTGAGGATTATCTTTGTACTACTACCAGTTGCCTCGGACGGGGTAAATCCATGGCTGTAGTCAGGCCTGACACAGAATATTAGCATACTAGCTTCTTGGATGAGCCTTCTTATCCCCTTCGGCTGTGAGGCACCTCAGCGACGTCCTGATATGTTTGCGCAACAAAGCAACATTCTGCCGCCCGCCTAGCTCAATCGGATAGAGCGTCAGACTCTTATGACCGATGTGTTTAGTGGTTATCTGAAGGCTGCGAGTTCGACCCTCGCGGTGGGCTACTGTTCAAACGGCAAAATTTTGCCTTCCGCCCGCGGGAGCTCCGAAGGATAAAGAACTTTTGCGCGAGGCGTTGGTCACGTGACTTCGTACCGTTTCGTATGTATTTCCCTCGGTCATGAGGAGGAGAAGCCTCTCAACAGCCGGTTTCATCTCTTAGGATGCTTTTTCAGCGGGGCTGAAGGCTGCTTGAGGGGAATGTTACGGAAGCTCAGATTGCAGGCCCGGGTGGCGACTTTGGACACTTTCCATTTCGAGAGGCACGCCGCTTCACGTAAGCGCCCATTCGCACCTAGTTGAACTTCAAGCTGGACCGCAAGTTCGACGACAGCTGCCCGAGCAACATAGGAGGCAATCTTGTACGTACTGCGTCAAACAAAGCAGTAGAACCGCTGATCCAATGACGCTCCCTCTTGCAGAGCATGTGGAGGTGAACGAGCCTGTCCTCGGACAGCAAGCCGCGAGCTTCTCCCAAGCGGACCGTCTCTTGCATTCGTAGTGCTTGGTCATCGGCAAGGCACATCAAGCGTCAGGCAGGAGACATGCTGTGAGGTGCAGCTCTGAAGCTCGGCCATCGGTGTTACTGGCATCAGGAGGCATCATGCTGCGTGCGCGGCGCGCTTAGCGCTCGCACATGCGGACTTAGCACGTACGCGTCGCACATAGTCCCGCTACTGAACGGTCGGACTCGGAGATATGCGTTGTGCTATAGCAGGCGGCTACTGGGCAAGCGCCGATCTGGTGTGCCCTCCATGCTGCGGTGGTACGCGTTGAGGGAGTGTTGTTCGCCGTACTTGGTGCATCCCAGTGCCAGGCCTCTCCCGGCTGTTTGTCATGCAGCCCAGCCATGAGCTGTAGGGACAGCCTGCTACGCCTAGAATTGCGGTGGTCGCCAAACGTATAAAAGGGTGAGCAGCCGGTGCCCTCAGAGCCAACATCCTTCTCTGACAAGCATCCTCTCGCAACAACCTCCCCACAGCAGACCACCTAGATCATCATGTCCAGCTTCTGGCAGCTCCCCCCGCCCCCGCCGACCCCGCTCGGCCGCCACCGCAAGCTCGCGCCCATCGCGGGCGTGCGTGTGTCCCCCATCGTCCTCGGTGCCATGAGCATCGGCGACAAGTGGGCGGAGTACGGCATGGGCGCGATGAACAAGGCGAGCAGCTTCAAGCTGCTCGACGCGTACTACGACAAGGGCGGGAACTTCATCGACACCGCGAACGGCTACCAGGACGAGTCCTCGGAGGAGTTCATCGGCGAGTGGATGGAGGCGCGCGGGATTCGCGACCAGATTGTGGTCGCGACGAAGGTCAGTTCTCGTTCCCTCCTGGCATTCAATATATGGGTTGACAGTTTGCCGCGTATAGTACACGACCAACTACAAGCGCGGAGACGACGCGATTCAGCAGAAGACGCATTACACGGGGAATAACATCAAGTCCCTGCACCTCTCCGTGGAAGCTTCCTTGAAGAAGCTGCGCACGGACTACATTGACATCCTCTACGTCCACTGGGTAAGTCTCCGCATCAAACTGATCGTCGAAACAAAATTGATCGAACAACCATCAGTGGGACTTCGACAGCACTGTCGAGGAAGTCATGAACGGCTTGCACAACCGGCAAGGTCCTATACCTCGTGAGTACAATTTTGCTCCCATCCCCCGCGCTGGTGAGGCTGACGCAGGCTTCGGTAGGGCATCTCGGACACTCCGGCTTGGATCGTGTCGAAGGCGAACACGTACGCCCGCCTCATGGGGAAGACGCCCTTCGTCATCTACCAGGGCCAGTGGAACGTCCTCCTGCGCGACTTCGAGCGCGAGATCATCCCCATGGCCAGAGAAGAAGGTCAGGACGCGACAATGGACGCTCGAGCCGCGGTGAGCTGACTTCGGCGCGATCACAGGTATAGCGCTTGCTCCGTGGGGCGTTTTGGCCGGAGGGAAGATCCGCTCTGACGAAGAAGAAGAGAGACGGCGCCAGACTGGCGAGAAGGGTGAGCTCATCGCGTCGTACGCTTTCACAGCATGCTGAAAAGTACTCGCAGGTCGCACGGCTCTCCAGCCCAACTGGGAGAGAACCGAGGACGAGAAGAAGATGTGCAAGGCCCTCGAGGAAGTCGCTAAGCAGGTCGGCGCGAAGAACATCCAAGCCGGTGAGTCGAACCCACCTAGAGCGCCGTGTCCAGAAGCGATGCTCACTCCGATATCAGTCGCCATCGCGTACGTGATGCAGAAGACGCCGTACGTCTTCCCTATCGTCGGTGGACGCAAGGTCGAGCAGCTCGAGGACAACATCGAAGGCCTGAACGTCGCGCTCACCGCGGAGCACATCAAATACCTTGAGAGCATCCTGCCGTTCAACCCCGGCTTCCCGACCACCATGATCGTAAGCCCTGATATCGCTCCACATCTTGAAGCGGAGACTTACAACAATTTTTTGTGCAGGGCGATGGCACGGAGTACTCGATCTCCACCAAGACGGCTGGCAACTTCGACAAGTGGCCCCTTGCTCAGGCTATCCGCCCGGCGTAGACTCGCATCTTTAGTCTTCGCGTGTACGATATGCTGTGTGATGAGCCTCATCTGGATGTAACCGTTGATCGATGGCAATCACTGCGTGGGGCCCCTTTCTAGCGTGAGGGTGACGAGCGTTCACGAGATAAAATAGTGGGTCTCGCAGATAGGGTAGAGAGAGCCTAGTGCAAGGTAGTGCGAGGCAGTAGAGGCTCTGGTGGTGTGTAGGATGACGGTTTACTAGAAGCTGCAGTGCGACTGATCTACCAGAGCGAGTGAGAGTGTCTAGTATATACTCGACACCGTATGTTAACTCTCCCAGTGGGTACTAGCGCGCATATGGCGCGAGCTCGCCTTGCTCAAGCTAGTACGCCCGCTAGACGAGCTTAGCAAGTGACATCTCGCGCGGACACACTGGGGCTTCTCGCCACCGTTCTCGTGCTGGCTCGCCCGGTTCGGCCGCCTTAGCGTCGTCACTGCCCTTGCTCTCGCCCACCACCGCCTACGCCTAGACGCTAATATTCATAGATCTCACACCTGCAATGCGCTAGATATCGGTGTACTGTACTACACGCTTACTAGACACACGGGTAGCATGTGGTCGTGGCCCATGATCCCGGCCAGTACGGACTCGATCCCAGGGGCTAGTTGCAGGAATCCTGTGTACATATAGGTGCGCCCCGGTAAGCCTTCAAAGCTTCATGCCCTCGTCTTGTTTGCTGAGCCTAACTCTTCTTCTTCATACCTTGGACATGCAGCAGGTCTTGTTGCTCCGTAGCGGTACTGCACATCGCTAACCCACGCGCCGTCGTTCAGGGCATCAACAGCGAACATCACTTTTGCGGTGTCGTCCCGAGTACCATGATGCTAACTGGCTACATACGATGGAACGGTGCAACTCGGGGCACGAGGTATGTTCCGCGTACTGTTGAGAGAATGCATGACTTACCGAGCTCGTGAAGCGTGCCGCATCGCCGGTGGACAATGCGGCCTTGCGTGTTCTCAAAACTCAGGCGGCTCCTGTCTACGGTGAGTCCACGGAGACTTAACTTATGATATCATAGACATTTACTTGAGCTCCTGTGCCCTGAGGGCTACGACAGGAGGAGTTTGCGCACGCAGGCCTGGCCGTTGAGGAGAAGGGCCCAGGCCCATTCGAATACAATCCACGCGCAACGACCCTGCGCGCGCGGCATACACTCGCCACGGCGCGACGCACGGGATCCGCTGCGTTCCGAAGTGCTGTAACTGGGGCGCGGCTCGTCTGAGTGATGATGTGAGTACATGGAGACATGTTCCGCCGCCCATACGAGTCTACTACCTCTCCACCGCTCATGATATTCGCAGCCGGGCGACATAATGTATTAATAGGCTTCCGATGTTAGTAATATATTGTAATTAGGCACGAGAATGCAATACCAGATCCTGGTCAGATTGGCCCCCACACATCTATGTTTTACCGCAAAGCCAACCGATGACAGCTAGAGTATCCAGGCGTGTCCAGACTGTAACAGTGAACGGGCGCTAGTCCGCATCTCGTCGGCGAGCGTCCATCTAGCATCACGCTCGACACGCTCTCTTTGCTTCTCGTTGAGCCATATACGAGCTTGTCTCGCCGTTCATAGCGCACCCCGGTCGATGTTCTATCGTGAATACTCGTCGGGTACTCGCACGAGAGTACATCGAGCGCCTGTCGTGGGACCCCCAGAGAACGAAACTCGTACAATCTCGTAGGTATGTTCTATGGGTCCCCCTAAGTACACGAAGCTCCCCGCCACTACAGGTGCTGGTGTGCTGGAAACTAGATGCAGCTAGGTGATATCGCTCAAACTCGATCCCTACCTCACGAGAATGGGGGCTCACGCAGTGAATATGATTCTAGTTACCTTGAATTCAGCCTGTACTGACTCGAGGAGTTAGAACTCGAGGATCTGCTAGAATGCGCGTCGTATAAGTGATGATAACGCGTAAAAATCCCAACCGAGCGTAATAATACGACATGCACCAGAATCATCGAAACCAGGCGCATGTGCACAGGCCAACAAAGGATGGCTCGGAGCTCGAGGACTCGTTTACGATCCTTCTTGAAGCCACTTACCTTTTTGAGACGCACGCTAAAGTTCGCGATCCTTTTAGACGCTCGTCGTTCAGGTTTGGCCAGGTCCACCACTGCTCACCAGGACGCAATTGTACATACCAGCATGACGTTCTCATATGTTATAGGTAAAGCGGATAACATACGATCGCGAAACTTGCTGACTTTCTGCACAGAGCACATGGAAGAGGACGAGCAGACGCCAAAATCCCTGCCGAAATGGGTGGAGCTCGAGTACTCAGTGAGTACCACTCATGTGGCTTAGATCTTAGCATAACCCCCGAAAATCTTACGCAGTATATCATAGCATATGAGGGCTTTTGCAGGACCAGACGCGACGGTGCACTTCACGCATCTGTCGCCAGGGTCGTGTAACACGCTCACGTCTCTGTTCACACAAGACGCGGGTCCGTCGAAGGCGTCCGCGTACGCGCACCAAAAATCAGTACTTAAGCTGATGGAGGAGAAGGGCGTACCGCTAGAGAAGGTATGCCTCCTCGATCCGAAGGCGGAAGAAGAGCTCTCGCCAGAAGACGGCGACGGCCGATTCGAGTGGTTCTTATTCGGTGTAAGTCGCTTAACCACCCGTATGCCGTCCACTGCTGACTAGCCACATAGGGAATCCTGGGTTCGTATACATATTCTTCCAGCCAAGGTCCGCTCCTGAGGGCATGATGCTTCTTCAGGGGACGATCCTCCACGCGATAGGACTGGCGAACTCCGCGTCCTTGGCTTCCCGGGCAGACGGCTAGGGCCTGTTCAAATGACGACTGATACCGCGCTCGGTGTCACGAAAATTGTGGTCCAAGACAAGAGTGCGTAGTCAACTTACCTGATACGCATCTCTCACCGACTCACCCTTGCTCTGCAGAACCACTCACGGAGATTCCGTTCATAGTACGCTCGATTAGCCTTCCTACAATCTGCTACGCTCAACCTCCGTACTAACTCAGGACTTCCCCACCATTACCTTCAACGCCAAGGAAAGCGTAGAGATGCCGTTCAGTACGTCGCCCGTCCTCCCCGAAATCGGCTTCCCTTGTTCTCACGGCGCCTATCACCCAGGGTACATATCAGATGGGAAGAACCCGATCCTGCCGCCTGGAATGCGCGAGCACCTCCACGAGGATCTGAACAAAAGCTTTGACTTCTGAAGCTGCGCTGGCCACGGCCATGAGGTGCGGCAGTTCCACCTTGACGCGGCGCAGCGTGCTGAGACACCCCGCCCGCAGGTCTACGTCCTTTGTTTGTATGGTTTTGTAATGTGCAATAATCAACGTCGCGTGGCTGCCACAGCACTCACCATCGCTCGCGCGTTTGAAAGGACGTGTTGTGCTCGCCTGAAAGCCACTGTGGCCAGCGACGCTGTGGCTAATCCGCCCCAGTATAAAATGGGTGTGTTCCTTCCAGCAGACTCCCATCTTCCACAGTGACTGCCCCAGCACCCCAAGCCTACTGCTATCTCGACCGTCAGTCGGTGAGTTCCATTGAAAATGTTGCGAACTTGCTGTGGCTGACGTTGTACGCATCCGTCGTTCAGTTCATCATGAGTTTCATTCACCATATCAGCGAATGCTCGGATACTCTCTTTAATGCGATCGCCAAGCGCAATGACATCGACCGGATGATGTCCAAAGCCAGTGAGGCCCAAGACGGCGCAGACGCACTCTGCGAACTTCTCTCGGAGATGAGCGCCGATGTGTACGGTGCGTGAGGTTTGCGCGAGTCTGTTGTCGTAGCCTGCACTAAATCCCGGATATGACAGAATTTCTTACCACTCCTGTTGAGGGGAGCAACCCCTTGATCTCTGCTCAAGAAGCATATCAGTTCGTACGATGCGTCCGGGGACCAGGTTCTTCAAGCCCTGTAGGTGCATACCCCCCAAGCACGATGCCGCAGATCCTAGGCATCCGCCCCATCACGCGTTCGGGATCCAACTCCGTGGCAAATGGTGTTGTTTCATGGACAGATTTTCCCGCCCACCGTATAGTATCCTTGGTCGTTGACAAAGCGAAGGATCGTCCTGAGCTGAAGGGCACCGCGGTCATGGCATGCGCGGAGGATTTCCTATGGCAGAACCCAGATCGAGCAGGCTTGTATTGTCTCGAGGTCCTCCGGGGCGGATTCACCGTCTACTACGCAGATTCCATGGACATCGTCGGCTCTAACCCAGCAAAATGGGACCTCCAGGGCCTCAGGCTTCTTGTGAACTACGTTTACTCCCTCTACATCCCCCGGACGCACCATTACCCCGGCGATCCGACGATGTCGTGGCATGATGGGTCCTCCGGCCCCACGCTGTCGATTCAGGCCAACGGGGAGCGCTTCCCCAACGTCTCTCGTATCTTCGTAGAGCGCCCGGGTAGGAGACGAACCGGGGTGTTCCTCGCTGGTCGACGCCCCACGCAACAGGCGATAATCAAAGACTGCTACAGGGAGTTAGAGCCCCTGCTGAACGGTCAACTCGAGCCAACCCTCGATAAGCTTATCGAGTCCACGATCCTAAAACGCGTCCACCGTCACGGATTTGTGCCAGGAGTAGTCCGCCTCGCGCACGAAGAGATCATTCGCTTCGGTCCTGAAGAGGAGTTGAGCGCGAGCTCCAAGATCGAGAGCGTGGGCCATTCGGCACGCATCAAGCACAGGATGGTCCTGGCCGATGTTGGCGAGTCTCTGCTTCGGGCCAAGAGCGTCAACGACCTCCTGATGGCGATCTACGACGTGCTGGAGAGTATGTGTCACAGATCTTTCCCCTTCTACCATCGCGACTCACCCTACTGTGTCGTCTGTATATGTATAGCCCACCGAACGTTGGTTAACCGAGCGACAGTGCTGCACCGGGACATGTCTCTCAACAACATCCTGATGTACCCACGTTGGGCGGATTGCGCTAACGCGCAGGTTATGGAGGACCCCCCAGCGTTCATCGAGGACGTACTGTCCGGTCAACTGAGGTGAGCATCCCTGCGTCACGGACCCGGCTTGCTGGATGTTGACATTGGAACTTACCACGTTATAGAGTTCCCGAGGAACGCCTTCCGCGATGCCTCCTCATCGACTTCGACCTCGCTGTGAGGCTCGATGTGCCCGACGCAGCCTCAGAGCTGAAACAGCGTGTGGTAGGCGTAGCCCATCATCATGTGAATGCTAAATAGCTGACTATCCCAACAGGGTACTCCCATGTACATCGCTCGCGCGGCAGCCGTCGGCCAGGTTGTTTATGCAAGACATGTTCCCCTGCGCATGCCAGAGCTGTCTCGTTCGGCAGCACATCTGTACAGACAGTCCTACGGACGCGAGCGTTACGACAAGTACTGTGACGAACCTTCGGATCCTACGATGTTCCATCGCGGAGTCGTGGACCCCTTGGAGGAAGATATCCGTGCTGCGGCGGAAAGCTGCAAGGGCAAGCCTTACCGGCATCGACCGGAGTACGACGTGGAGTCAGTTTACTGGACCCTGTACTCCGTGCTCCTGCGGGTCCTCCCGGAAGGCCATACTGACGAACCAGGCAGCGCGTTGTACAACGCGCTGAACAATTACTGGCGCATACTCCAATCACACGAGTTCATGCGAGAGGGCTCACAAGGCTGCGAAAACCTACCCCTGGACACGCGGACCGCACTTCTTGACTGCACGTTGGACGCCTTCGTCGCTCCGTTCCCCCCGCAGATGCGCGATGTTGCGCGGACGCTGTTCGATATCGCGCAGCATGTGCGCATTCCGTACGCAGGGATGGAGAAGGAGCCGACATACCCCGAGCACCTGCACGAGGCCGTGCAGCGTCTTATTCTCGACTACATCGTGGCCCATCCAGCAGACATCGAGCTCACCCCGGGAAGGCTCCGAACGCCGGAGCTCGAGGCGGAAGTGCACGCGTGGGCCCTCCAAGGACCGGATGGGTATGTGCGGGGTAGCGAATCCACGACTTCATCCCGCTACGAGAGAGAAGACCGCGGTGCGCCTCCCATCTCGACGTTGCTCACTGGGACTTGGTCCTACCCGTTCTTCGAGACCAAGGACGAAAGCGAGGAGCAGGAGTGATTTGCGCGATGCCCCAGCCTGGTTCACCTCGTCGCTCGATTTTCAGCGTTCCGCTTCTCGTATGCATCCTGGGGTTTGGTCGGTCGTCGTCGTCGTTCCCTGTTATCTTATTCCTTATGTGCTATCTCATTACTTGTTCGAATACACGCATGACTCTCATCGGCCTGCTACGGGTGTCAGCCTCCACGACCATTCGCCCAACAGCTCGAGCCGCCGTAAGACCGTACCCGCAGCATCACCGCGGCTTCGCGAATTTGAATGCCGTGATATGTGTGAGCAGCGTGCGCGTTTACGCACAGCGCCCAAGCTGGGTGTTCTACCGAACACAGTCAGTACGCTCCGAGGATGGCAATCGCGGACATAGCACATACCTACAGGGTACGCCGCGTACCAAGACAGTGAAGTCATCGATCCCCGACCGGTTGGAACCACGCATAAACTATGTTATAGAAGGCCCTGCGAGAATATCGCGGCGCTGCGTGCAGCAGAGCAGCAAGTCATGCGGCCTATCCTGAGCCTCTCACGGCGCCTTCCACCGTGCGCCGCGTCCTACCACCTGCGACTTATCGAGCGAGATTAGTAACTCCAGAAGCAGGCTCCAATGTGCGCGGGGCGGGCCTCGGCGCGCGCTGAGCCGTATAAATAAGGCGAGCACTCACCACCTGAGCCCCCGCGTCCCCCACGACTGACCCGCACGCACCCTCCTACGCAGCCCACCACCACCCCAGCCCAAAGCACGATGTCCAAAATCTGGCAGCCCGCCCCGCCCCCGCCGACCCCGCTCGGCCGCCACCGCAAGCTCGCGCCCATCGCGGGCGTGCGCGTGTCGCCGATCGCCCTCGGGGCGATGAGCATCGGCGACAAGTGGGAGAAGCACGGGATGGGCGCGATGAACAAGGAGAGCAGCTTCAAGTTGCTCGACGCGTACTACGACAAGGGCGGGAACTTCATCGACACCGCGAACGGCTACCAGGACGAGTCCTCGGAGGAGTTCATCGGGGAGTGGATGGAGGCGCGGGGCGTCCGCGACCATATGGTTATCGCGACGAAGGTCGGTGGTCGGGCAGTGCTTGCGCTTGGGGGTGGTGACGCTGATTGTGCGATTGTGATTTACAGTACACGACGAACTACAAGCGCGGTGAGGAGAACAGCAACATCAAGCAGAAGACGCACTACACCGGGAATAACATCAAGGCCATGCACCTCTCGGTCGAGGCTTCCTTGAAGAAGCTGCGCACGGACTACATCGATATTCTGTATGTCCACTGGGTTAGTTCTGATTCGCTTCTGTTAAAGGTATGCGGGAGCGAGACTGACCATGGAATTCGGTAGTGGGAGTTCGACACCACCGTCGAGGAGGTCATGAACGGCTTGCACAACCTCGTTGTTTCCGGGAAGGTTCTGTACCTGGTGCGTATAACGTCACACGAACCTTGAACGCGTCAGGGAAAGCTCACGAAATCACTCATAGGGCATCTCGGACACCCCGGCGTGGATCGTGTCGAAGGCGAACACGTATGCTCGCCTGACCGGGAAGACGCCGTTCGTCATCTACCAGGGGCTGTGGAACATTCTCCAACGCGACTTCGAGCGCGACATTATCCCTATGGCGCGGGAGGAAGGTGAGCGAGGTGAAGCGAATACCTGCCGACATGTGCTTACCTGGCCGACAACGTAGGGTTGGCCCTTGCGCCCTGGAGTGTCTTGGCCGCCGGTAAAATCCGGACTGACGAGGAAGAGGAGAGGCGTCGGAAGACGGGCGAGAAGGGTAGGCCCACCACGTTTCGCGTCCTCGAAGTCCACTGAGCAATCGTCGTAGGTCGCATGCTCAGCAGACCCGAGTGGGAGCGGACGGAGGACGAGAAGAAGATCTGCAAGGCCCTCGAGGAGGTCGCGAAGCAGGTCGGCGCGAAGAGCATTCAGGCAGGTACGTGCTTCTAGGTTGTGGTGCGAAATCCAGTGGACCGTCGTGCTCACCGCTCCTAGTGGCGATTGCGTACGTGATGCAGAAGACGCCATACGTCTTCCCCATCATAGGCGGACGCAAGGTCGAGCAGCTCGAGGACAACATCGAGGCGCTCAACGTCGCGCTCTCCGAGGAGCAGGTGAAGTTCCTCGAGGGCATTCTGCCGTTCAACCCGGGCTTCCCGCACACTATGGTCGTAAGTACTTCCCTTAACCCTTCTGCTTGTATGAAACTCAGCGCACCTCATCTCTCAGGGCGACGGATCGGAGTACACTCTGCTGAGCAAAACGGCGGGCAACTTCGACAAGTGGCCGCGGGCGCAGGCTATCCGTCCCTCTTGAGATTCCGAGTGTAGCCTCCACATGTAGCGCGTGTAGCGAGAACTGGGCGTCCAGGCGTTGTAATGATTGTCGTGTACGAGTAAATACATGAAGTGACTCCTCTTTGCTTCTTACCACGATCTCGGCAATTTTCCCACGGTCAAGTAGCTCTCAGGAGTGGGCGAAGCACCGTGTGGCCTTAGACTACACTACTCATACCTACTATACTACGCTCTGACGGACACGTCTCGCATGGCTACGCTAGGGGGATCTTCTCCTCCCAGCACTAATACCGGACTACCTGCGACAGCGAAGTCGCGGAGAGGCTTCGGCGTCTCCAACGCGCCCACGGTGGCAGATCTGCAGAACAACCCGCCCGACAAAACCATGACCGTACACTCTGTGGACACCGCCCTCGCGTTCCTTAGGAAGATGGGACGGACGGTGGGAGACGCGAAAGGACTCTCCATTGAAGACGCCTGCAATACGCTGCTGTGGGGGATAACGGTGAAGCAGGCCGCGGCACAGGCAGACACAATAAGGTCCGTGGTATATCTTCTACTTCGCGCGCAGGAAGAACGCGCATCGGAGGACCAGCGGGTCGCGAGCATGGAACAGAGGCTGGAAACAGTCATATCGCATGCGATTGAGAAGCTAGAGAATGCCACTGCGCGCGCTACCGAAGGTGCAAGGCAGGGCACCGCCGTTCGGGGGCCACTCTCCCCTTCCCCTGAGAACGAGGCCTCCGCCCTCTCCTACGCCGCCCTGGCTAGCCGGAACCTCCCGCCACAGCATACCAGTGTAGTCGAGAGGAGCGTCATGCGACGCCGGCAGGTTGTGCTGGCATGCGCAGCCCTGCGTCACCAGGGCGCTGCCGGGCCCCCGTTAAGTGAGAAAGAGCTCGTGGCGCGCGCCGAGTTAGCACTTGAGGCCATGGGGGACGCGCGAGGCGACGCCCCAGAAGGGATATCATTCCGAGGGGCTCGCAAGCTACACGGAGGAATGGTCGCGTACGACATGAGCTCAGTGGAGGCGGCGGACTGGCTCCAGCAGACCGACGTCATGAAGGCCTTCTTGGCTGGCTATGACGGCGGGCAAAGTGCATTGAAGGTAACGACATATTTTGTTATTGCTGAATTCGTCCCCGTCTCGTTCGCGCCAGGCGACCCGGTTGCTCTCCGGAAGGCAGAGCAGAACTCGGGGCTCACGGACTTCGACATCCTGTCCGGGCGCTGGATCAAGCCCGCAAACCGACGCTCGAGTACGCAACGCGTAGCACACGCCATCTTACACATGCGAAGCCCCGAGACCGCCAACCACGCCATTCGAAACGGCCTCAATATCGAGGGTAAGACGGTGGCAGTTCGAAAGCTGCTGCAGGAGCCGCGTCGATGCCTGCGGTGCCAGAAACTCAGCCCGGCGCATCTGGCGGCTGAGTGCACAGCGAAAGACGAGATTTGCGGGACATGCGCGGGCGTGCACAGCACCGCGTCGTGCACAGTGACGCAACACATGCGACGCCGCTGCATCAATTGCGACACAGATGGACACGCGTCCTGGGACCGTGACTGCCCGGCTTTCATAGCTAAGTTCGAGAAGCTCAGCGCGCGGTCACCTGGCAATTGGTACCGCTTCTTCCCTACGGCGGACCCACGAACCTGGGAAATGACTGACCCGGCCGGCTCCCCTGCTCTACCCCCTCGCGCCGGCGGCCGCGCAGCCACCCCGCCACGCTCGCAGTCCCCGCAGCCCCCTCCTCCGTCTCGCCCACCTCTCACGCTCGGCAGCGTCCCAGTCACAGCTGGACGGGCCAAGCGCAAGGCTACGAAGCCTTCGGGAACCTTCACACCGCCGCAGTCGGACCCGGGATGGTCCGTACAGCAGCAACGGAAGCAGTCTTCCTCTGGGGCCCCCAAGCAGACACGCCGGCAGTCGAGTCTCGACGGCTGGGTGTTCGAGCAGCTACCCGACGGTGACCAGCCCGCCACCCATCTGCCTCCGGTGGAGGAGGATGGTGAGCTGCAGGAACCGGGTGACAGTGCTAACGCCGATAGCTCACAACCTCCCGCCCCTTCCCAATGATCGACGATCCCTCCGGCTTCCCCAAGACGACTTTTGCAGACCGCAGCCGGCTGCGCATCTGGCAGCAGAACACGAACCGCTCCCTAATCGCCCAACTCGACCTTATCAACAACTTACACCCTGACTTCTTCGACATAATCGCCCTTCAAGAGCCGTACTTCGATTTCCTCCGCAACAGCAGGGGTTCTCAGCGGTGGATAGCGGTGTACCCTCCAGATCACCAGGACCCGAAGCGCCCGACACCGCGCTCATTCATGCTCGTGAACGCCCGCATCTCCTCGAACGCATGGGAGCCTCTGGCTGTCCCCTCTCCGGACATCACCGCTATCCGTCTGAACACTGACACGCACACAGTACTTCTCTACAACATATACAACTCGCAAGAACACGACGACACGCTCCGCATCCTCAGTGACGACACACGCGCCCGTCTGACAAGCATGAACGACACCGCCCGGCGAAGAACACTCGTCATGTGGCTCGGCGACTTCAACCGCCATTCCCCAGTGTGGGACGCAGCGCACAACCGACACCTCTTCACTCCCCGCAATCTGGCAGCATCGGAACACCTTCTCCGCCTTCTCGCTCGACACGATCTCATCATGGCGCTTCCTCCCGGCATTCCTACACTCGAAGCATGCAACTCAAAGAACGAGACCCGCCCGGACAATGTCTTTGTCTCGGGCGACTTTGAGGACTGCGTCGCGCACTGTCAGGTATACCCCACGCTCCGTCCCCCCCGTACTGATCACTATCCCGTCCTGATAGCACTGGACCTCGCCGCCCCACCCTCTGAGCTCGAGCCGGGCTTCAATTATGCCCGAGCTAATTGGGAGGCGATCGAGAGGGACATACATGCGGGTTTGCGGGCCCTCCCCGCGCCATGCGAAATCCGTTCCGTCGAAGAGTTCGACCGTAAGTTGCAAGCCATCACTGACCTATTCTCTCGCATCGTCTCGCAGAATGTCCCGCGCCGCAAGCCCTCACCCTATCAGAAGCGATGGTGGTCAGACGAGCTCCATGAGCTGCGCAAACAGATGAACCGTGCCGACCGCCGTGCAGAGCGCCACAAGGGTTGGCCTGACCACCCATCACATGATGATGCGAGACGTGCACGCACAGCCTACACGGACGCCGTGGAGGAGCAGAAGCAGCGGCATTGGGTCCACTGGTTGGAGAACATCACACAGAAGGAGGTCTGGACCGCCAACCGGTACATCACCAGCGGGGGCAGCGATGCGTGCCGCGCGCGGATCCCCACGCTCACCGTGGAAACGGACACTGGCCAGTCCTTGGTGGCGGACAACGAACAAAAAAGTGCGGTTTTCTTCAAGCAATTCTACTTACCTGGTCTATCAGTAGCAGACATCGAACAAGTTGCGCCTCCCGACATGGTCTACCCGCCGCCCGCATACCGCTTCCGAGCCCCGACCGACCGACAGATCGAGCGCATACTGCGAGCACTCCCGCCCGACAAGGCACCAGGCCCGAATGGCATCATCAACCGGGTTTACAAGACGGCGGCGCCCTCTCTCGCTCCCCACCTCGGTCCGCTCTTCCGCGCAACTTTTCTCCTCGACTACTACCCGGACATGTGGAAGATCTTCAAGACAGTCGTTCTGCGGAAGCCCGGCAAGCCCAACTATTGCATCCCGAAAGCACACCGACCCATCGCGCTGATGGACAGCTTGAGTAAGATTCTGTCCGCCTGCGTTGCGGAAGAGCTTTCCTATCAGGCCGAACGGCTCCACATGCTCCCTCCCACCCAGTTTGGCGGGCGTCCTGGACGCTGCACTACTGACAACTTGCATCTTATAGTAGCTGACGCCAAGCGGGCATGGGGGCGAGGCAACGTCATGGCGGCGTGTTTCCTCGATATCAAGTCCGCCTTCCCCAGCGTCACACCAAAGATCCTTGCACACGACATGCGCATGCGAGGTGTACCACGACAGGTGACCGACTGGCTCTTGCGCAAGTGTACGGACCGCCGCACCGTCCTCTGCTTCGACGACTACGTTTCGCCTGAACACACCATCGAGCGTGGGCTCGACCAGGGCTGCCCCTTCTCTGTCATATGCCACCATTTCCATAACGCCCCCTCTCTCGAGATCGCAGACTCGGCCCACGGCGAGCGTGCTGTAGGGTTTGCTGACGATACCACTCTTTCGGCAGAAGCAAAGACACTCCCAGAGTGCTACGAGAAGATCGACGACATGATGGTGCGACAGGGCGGCATCAACGACTGGGCCCGGCCCCGCAAGATCGAGTTCGAACTCACCAAGACTGCAGTCCTCGCACTGACACGCCGGCGCGAGCCTGTACCTGGCCACCCTCACCGAACACGGCCTCTCTCTCGCCCCGTCGCACACATCGCTGGGCACGCTGTCACACCATCTGCCTCTGTCAAGCACGTGGGCGTCATCCTCGACCAGGAGCTACGCTTCAAAGAGCACGCCCAGTATGCGCTGGGCAAAGGTATGTTTTGGGCCAACCAGTTCCGTCGTCTTGCCAGACCCTCTCGTGGTATGCCTGCTAGGTTTGCACGGCAGTTGTATATTTCTGTGGCCATCCCCCGCATGCTGTACGCCGTCGACGTGTGGGGCGCGCCGTCCGCGCTGGCGCAGCCGCCCCCAAACTCATCTTTCCCTCGCAGACACTCTCAAACCGTGCTCAAGCTCGCGCGCGTACAGCGCCTGGTGGCGACGCAAACCCTGGGTGCCATGCGCACCACCGCATCCGACACACTTGATGCCCACGCCGACCTCCTCCCTTTCCCTCTCCTTCTCGATCACATCCAATCCCGTGCCACGCTCCGTCTCGCCACCCTTCCCCCCTCTCACCCCCTTCACAGCGTCGTGCGGCGCTCTGCCCGTCGCCTCATCAAGCGCCATCGCTCTGCCCTCCACAACCTCTTCCATATCTACGACGTCAACCCCTCCACCATCGAAACTGTCACGCCAGCACGACGCAGCCCCCGCCTTGGTTCCGGCATCGAGACTGTGATTGCCTCTTCCCCAGAGGAGGCAATCCGGTCCCTCGAAGACGACCCGGCGGACACGAGGGTATTCAGCGACGGCTCGGTATTCACTAACGGAGGCGTTGGGGGCGCAGCGGTGCTCGAGCAAGGAGGCCGCCTCGGAGAAAGCCTGCGAGTGCACCTCGGACCGTCGCAGCACTACACTATTTTCGATGGGGAGAACGTGGGTCTGACCCTGGCCCTGGAGCTGGCACGGCGCGCACGACGGGTCCGCCGCCTCTTGGTGTGCGTTGACAGCCAGTCCGTGATCATTGCGCTCGAATCACCCTTTGCCCGCGCGGGGCACCACCTGACCGACCTCGTCCTCCTGCAGTTCCGCCGCCTGCAGCGTCGTCACCCCCGCGCCCGCATCATTGTGCATTGGGTCCCCAGCCACACCGGCATCCCGGGGAACGAGGCCGTCGACAGGCAGGCCAAACTCGCCGCCCGTGGCAAGCCTAGCCCACTTGCCACCCTGCCGTCGACTCTCCGCAAGCCTCTTCCCCGCAGCGTCTCCGCTATGAAGCAGCACATCACAACGCTGTTACGCAAGGATGCCCAGAGCACGTGGACCTCGTCCCCGCGCTTCGCCCGCTCCGACCAGCTCGGCCCTCCCCTCCCCTCTCGAAAATACGTGAAGATGCTCGCGCCTCTCTCCCGCAGGAGCGTCAGCACTCTCATACAGCTCCGCACCGGACACGCGCCCCTCAACCGTCACCTGTACAACATCGGGAAGGCCGATAGTCCGTTGTGCCCCGCATGCCGCGCCGCCCCCGAGTCCGTGATGCACTTTCTCCTGCAGTGCCCGTCCTACCGCCGCCACCGCGCAGTGCTCGCGCGCGCCCTCCCGCCGGCCTCCCTCACGCTACGAAACCTCCTCGGCAGCACCCGTGCGCACGATGCCCTCATGCGTTACGTGCACGCTACCGGACGCCTCGCAAACGCGTGCGCGCCGCCGCCGCCACCGCCACCACCGCCCCTCCCCCCATGACCTCCGCCCCCGTCGTCGCCCTCGTAACACGGTCGCCCCCCTCTACGTACTGCTCTCTCACATCGCGCATGCGCGACACGGCCTTTCCTCCCTACTGTACTACGTTCGCTCCCCTGCTCCCGCCACTAACACGCATACCCCACCCCACCGCATTGCACCGCACACCCTCCCCTTTGCTCTCGTCCCTCTCCCCACCTCCATCAGTGCGCCCCCCTCTCCTCGTCTTCTTCTGAGATCCCTCTCCTTGTCCTAGTACTCTTAGAACCCTCGCCCGCAGGGCCCTCCTTTTAATATCTCCTTACTTTTACACCTCCCCGCTATTCACCCGTCCCTTCGTCTTCCCCCTACACCTAGGTAGCGTCGCCCCCCCTTCCCGGCCCTTCACTTGGCATATGTTCCCATCCGTCCGCTTCCTGCATTCGCAACATCCCCCGCCCCGCCCCCACGCGCCCGTCCAGCCTCACGCACCTTCGTTCCGTTTCATGCACTCGTCCCCTCATCACTGTCATCGCTCGCGCACTCCCCCGTTTGTATTATCTGACATAGGGCAGCGCCCTGCAGCGGATATAAAACTGGATTCATAATAATAATAATAAATACATGAAGTGCTATTGCCCCCAGTATCCATCGTGAACGAGCCGAAGCATAGGCATCCTCGAAGAATGCAAGCCTGCATACAGCCAGTCAACCGGACGTTATAGCTTGAGCTGCACGGTATCGAGGACAGAGACGGAGACGACGTTGAGCCGAAGTTCAGAGAGACATGGCGGAGGCAGGCATTCAAGCGCCCAAGCACAGCGGAAGCAAGAACCGCTAGACGCCCAAACCTTGATGAGGAAAACGCGGGAAGATTTCGGGCGGAGCTCAAATGCACTGTTAGATCTGTACAGGACCACCCTTCCACTTACTCATCGACCGCGACCACCTCCTCCCCACAGCAAGTAAACATGGGAAAAGGTCCGCCCCTCGTCGCTGCTTTCGCCTGTGCTGCTCTTGCTCATCTGTTTGCTTCAATGTCATAGTTCACGGCTCTCTCGCTCGTGCCGGTAAGGTCAAGTCGCAGACCCCCAAGGTCGAAAAGCAGGAGAAGAAGAAGACTCCCAAGGGCCGTGCCAAGAAGCGCATGCTCTACAACCGTCGGTGCGTTGCTATGCGTTATAATGCTGTTGAAGGTGTATTGACGATTCTGCAGCTTCGTCAACGTGACGCTCCTCCCCAACGGCAAGCGGAGAATGTGAGTACTCGTTTTCAAGTTTCCTCTCGCAGGCCTACGCACATTTTCCCGCGTCCTATGCCTCGCTTCAAGATGACACAACCAATTATTGCATAGTTCACACTGAAACTATCGTGTTGATAAACAAGCATCTGTCTTTCGCTCCTATCTGACTCTCCCTTCATCCCCCTCCATGTTTGCTCTTGACGCTCATGCTCACATCTCCCCCCTCTCAGGAACGCCAACCCCGAGAAGTAAAACGCTCCACCTTCGAGTCACTACTAGACGCACCAGGCGTCGACACCCCTCGGGCCTTGAGCCCCACGACGACGTCGCACGACGGCCACGGAGTGTTGTTGGTTCGGGAGCTGCATCCTCTGTATCATTCGCATCTCGCTTTCATGTTACTCTACCCGCGCGCATATGCCCCGTATACGATTATGATTTAGGGCAATCAGGATCGGATTCCGTGAATCCTGTACAGCACACTCGCGAAACCCGAGGTCGGCGCTCTGAATGCATGGTGTTTGCGACATCACTCTCCGGGGTATCTCATATCATCGACGACTATACAACACCGTGCTACTTTACAAGGGCAGCGAGAGCAGCAACGAGTTCGCTATCCCCGGCCGGAGGAGACTCGTGCTTGATGTCCAGGTATGCCGTCCGTAGGCGTTCTGTGGACAGGTTGTCGAGAGCGGACAAGTTGGACGTCGTCGGTGCAGGTGTCTGCGACGGGGAAGACGACCCAGCACGAGGCTCAGTGATGAGTTTCTGCGTGCACTAGAGAGAAATAACCGGTTATTGCGCGATGTGGCATGTGTACCCGAGAGACGCACCAGCTTGACCCCAAACCACGCTCGCAGAGTTATCCCAGAGGGTATCGAATCGCCCGGGGCCATGTCGCCGTCATCATCGTCGGTCATGTCGACCGTCTGCAGGAACATCTTCAGCGCGAGCGGGACGTCCTCCGCCAGGTATGCGGTCTCCGCGAACAGCAGGAAGTACGAGGGGTTCTGAGGTGAGAGCAGGAGCGCGTGCGAGAGGGACTGGAGGGCGTAGGTGTACCTGTGTCCGTCGCTGTCAATTGGGAGAGAGCGAGTAAGAGAAGGAAGGGGAACGCACTGCTGACATGAGAGGTAGATGTCGGCGAGCTCGAGCCAGCCGTCGACCTCGGTGTAGAAGGTGTCGAGCATGGCGGAGAGCTCTTCTACCGCCCGGTCGACCTTGCCTTGTTCACGAAAGACGTGCGCCTTGCGCCGCCATGCTGCCTATAACTCACAGATCAGTGGACATACAGCCGGTATACGAGGTGGGTACTACGCACCGCAGTGGAGGAGTTCTCTTCGAGCAGCTCATCGTAGTACCGCAGCACGGCTTCTGAAGACTCCGTAGCCTCTAACCGGATGCCGGTGAGGATGTGGACTCGCGGGGAGTCGGGGAACTTGTCCGAGAGTACTCTGATACATCGCTGCGACCGCACAGCACGCTGAATGAGTGCCGTTGGAGGCTCAGTATGGACGGGATGCACGCACGTCAGCGACCTCGGTGTTACCCTGGTCGAGCGCGGCCAGAGCAAGCTTCTCAACGGCATCCCAGCCTGATAGGCTCTGATGAGTCCACTATGTAACGCGTGAGGGAGGTTGGTCGCGTACCAGCTTCGCCCTTCGCTGTGTGACCTCCGTGCTCGAGGAGTACGAGTCCCGCATCTAGCGTTTCCTTCGACTTCTGGGACTTTCGGGGCTTGTACCCAGCCAGCTTCTGCAGTGAGAAAGTAACCTCCATAGTTCCGAAAATCTAGAGATATGGGTCAAGCACAGATTGGAGGACAGAGCTGAGTGTGGCAAGGCCCGGAGCCGCGTGAACCGGCGCACTGGGCATGAGCGCGCGCCGCGCCTCCCGCCGCTTCTATTTCGAGCAATACGGCGGGATTTGGCCTGCCTAAGCGGGAAATGGGCGCGATCGTGCCCCCTTTGATCCAGACTGGACTCGATGCGGACTCGACGCATAATTGAATTGCGCCCGTCTTTATCTCCTACCACCACGACCGCGCACACCGTCGCCCGCGATGAGGTAGGACGCCGTCTGATACGCGCATACGAGCACGATGAACAAACGCCCCGCAGCGACTTCATCCGGGTCAAGGACCTCGCCCTCACCGTCTCCTTTTCCGACGGCTCTCGCTGGCCGTCGAGCACGCCGCACGCGCAGCCCGTCGCGGTCACCTGCGGGATCGCCCACGACGTGCGCCGCGCGGCGGCGGGGGACGACCTCGCGCACTCGGTGAACTACTCCGCGGTCGCCGCGAACATCAAGGCCGTCGGAGACGCCGAGGTCTTCCCCTCGATCGAGGCGTTCGCGGACCGTATCTGCGAGACGCACGCGCGGCGGTTCGCCGAGGCGGGCGCGCTCACGCTGCAAATCGCGCGCACGAAGGCACTGCTTTATGGTGCGTCCTTCGGCATCGAGTTCACGAAGCCCGACCCGCACTCGGACCCTGCGGAGGAGACGTTCACGCTGCGCGACCTCGCGTGCTATGCGATCCTCGGGATACACCCGCATGAAAGGCAGAGAAAGCAGAGCGTGCGGATCGACGTCTCCGTGACGAAGGCAAGGTCGCGTGCCGCGCCTTTGGACTACCGTAACCTGGAGCAGCGGATCTTCGACGTGCGTGTATCCGATTGCTCTCGAGCAAGCCATCCTGATGTTCATATAGTACGTTGAAGACTCCAAGTTTTTGACAGTCGAGTCACTAGCTTCCGAAGTTGCCAAGTTGACCCTCAGCTTCGTGGGGGACCCAACCGCCCGAGCGACTGTCCGGATTGCGAAGCCCAGCGCTCTACTTACCGCGGAGGCCTCTGAGCTAGAGGTTACTCGCACTTTCGCCGACTTCAACGAAGGCAGTACGGATAGCGGACTTCCGACAGTAGTTCCGAACACGCCAGTTTCTAGTGGACCCTCCAAGTCCAAGTCTGTGACAAGCTCTCTCGCGCTTCCCCACAGGGCTGCATTGGCAATCGGCGCCAACATCGGCGACAGATTTGCGAACATCGAATGCGCCCTCCGCCTCCTAGAAGCTCCTGGTGCTGACATCGAGCAATGGACGGGCGAACCACGCGTGGTTGTGGTTGACACCAGCTTCATGTACGAGACCACGCCGATGTACGTCGCGGAGCAGCCTAGGTTCATCAACTGTGCGTGCGTTGTGAGTGTCTCTATCTTTCAAGACTATATGCGGGTATTAACCGAGATGACAGGTAGAGACCGATCTCGAGCCTCGTGAACTGCTATCCTTCTTGAAGCAGATCGAAGCCGCGGTCGGACGCGTTGAGTCTTTCCGTAACGGACCCCGGGCAATCGACCTCGACATCATCCTGTACGACTCTCTGGTTTTGGATACCAGGCAAGAATCGGCCCGTGTCGCTCTCGACAACCTCAGTGGCGAGCTCCTCATTCCTCACCCGCGCCTTGGCGAAAGGGAGTTTGTCTTACGTCCGCTCGTTGAGTACGCATACATCGATCGCTAGCCATTCTGGAGGAGGCACTGACACAACGGCCCAGTGTGATCCCAGAATACATCATCCCTACAACGGGGAAGACTGTCGAAGCAACCTTAGCCGCCCTCATGTCACAACCGTCCTCAGAGCCCATTATGTACAAGGTCCTCCCTTTCCCTCGCTACCCCCTACCCAACCACGAAGGCGAGCGGCCCGCCCACATGTCCAAAATCCGCCCGGTCCCGCCAACAGCGACATACTGGTCGTTCCCCGTGTCTTCGCATGCCTCCAGCAGCAAGCCTCCACCCCGAAAAACGTACATCATGGCGACCCTCAATGCTACCCCTGACTCATTCTCCGATGGCTCCGCGCACTACAGCCTCCCCGATGCGCTCTCGTATGCGAACTCTGCTGTCGCTGACGGCGCCAACATCATCGACATTGGAGGCTACTCTACACGTCCTGGCGCCGCCTACGTCTCCCCCGAGGAAGAGTTCTCGCGTGTTGTCCCTGTGGTGCAAGCCATCCGAGGCCTATGGCAGGAAGGCGCGGTCACCACACCCGGCGGCAGGCTACCTACGATTGCCAGGACGGCCTCGACGCTCATCAGCGTGGACACCTTCCGGTGGGAAGTCGCGGAAGAGTCCGTACACGCCGGCGCGAACTGCATCAACGACGTGTACGCATTCAGCGGCGCCGACTGGCCGGCGACAGCGCGTTCGGCGGAGCACTTCGCGAAGATGCGCCAGGTGTCGCGCGACCTCGCGGTGCCTGTCATCCTCATGCACTCGCGCGGGCCCGCGTCGGCGAACAAGGACTACTCGCAGTACGACTACGCGGCGGACCACCGCGATGGACGGGGCGCGGTGCTCGAGGGCGTCCGGATAGAGCTCGGGGCGAAGGTCGAGGCCGCGATCAAGGGCCGCGGGGGGATCCGCCGCTGGCTCGTGCTCGTCGACCCGGGACTCGGGTTCAGCAAGACGGTCGAGGGGAACCTGGAGGTTCTCCGCGACGCCGCGAGTGTCGTGGGCGAGTACTCGCCGCGCCTCCGCGGCCTGACAGCGCCGCCGTCGCGTCCTCCCAGGAATCCTCTTGGGGGTTACCCGATGCTCATCGGGGCGTCGCGCAAGTCGTTTTTGGGCGCAATACTGGAGCGGCCGGACGCGGTGGGGAGCGGGAACTACGAGGGGCGGCAGACAAGGCCGGTCGACCGCGACTTCGCGACTGCCGCGGCGGTGAGCTGTGCGGTGCAGCAAGGCGCGACGGTCGTGAGGGTGCACGACGTTCTGCGCCTTGGGGACGCGGTGAGGGTCAGCTCGGCGCTGTGGTCGTGAGCTCTTGAGCGTCGGAGAGACGGTCAGATATCCTCCCATACGTCCCATCGGCAGTTGGACTGACCGACGTCCTGTAGATGATGTTGTTCGCTGTTGCGATTGCGCCCCCAGATAAACGTTCGGACGTTGGCGTTTGTAACACCTCTTGGCTCTGAGGCACATTCCGATCCCGATGTAGCAAATATAGGCTCCTACTACTGGCATTGTTGCTGTAACTATCAAATCCAAGCATTGAGCTCTACCTATCACTACCATGACGGATAGCCCTTTGTATGTGTGCTGGCGATCCGCACAGATGCTCTGGGGCGACATTGCACCTCATTGCTTCGGAAGGTGTCGGGTTTAGCGAGACTTGAAGCTTGAGCTTTCGAAGGAGCGGCTTCAAAGGGGTTGTTTCCAGATTGAGTGACATAAGGATTGGTAACAAGGCGGTAGTACTTATCCACTAGCGTGACTAAGCATACCGCCTTGTATCGGTACCTCGAGGTCCGAGCTAGAGGTATCGAGCTTCCTCCTTCCTCTGCAGATCCCCCCATTCTCGTACAGGCACCGCATACAGTCACCCCCATGTTGCCCGCACAACGCTGACCGAGAACATCTTGACTTTGTACACTACGCGTAGCACTCAATGGCACCGTCTGCGCTCCCTGGTCCAGCCACACCCACACCCACCACCACGAGCAAGAGCAAACGCACGGCGACCGCGCCGAACGATAGGATGCTGCGAGCGGAAGACGCGGAGGTGAAGCCGTATGTCATTGTCGGCGATCTAGGCAAGGGCAGCTTTGCGACGGTCTATCGGGGCTACCATGAGGTGCGTCCCGGCCATACCCCCGGGGTGTGCATATACGAACTGACTGGTACGGGTGGTATAGCAAACTCACCAGCAGGTCGCGATCAAGACCGTGAATCGAAGCGGTCTTAGTCCGAAGCTGTTTGATAACCTGCAAGGGGAGATTGAGATCCTGAAGAGTCTCTCGCACCGGCATATTACTCGGCTTCTTGATGTTATAGTGAGCACATACCGTCTTCATGCATGAATGCAATATCCTAATTGCTGGCTATTTCTTCAGCGCGCGGAACGGAATATATACCTCATAATGGAGTTCTGCGCTGGGGGAGACCTCGCGAACTACATCAAGAAGCGCGGTCGAGTAGAGGGACTGGAATATGTCCCTTCGCTTGGCGCGGCCCCTACGTACTACCCACATCCGAAGCACGGCGGCCTGAGCGAGATCGTAGTACGCAGCTTCTTGCGACAGCTAGGTACGTACGACTCTTACGCGGCAGAAGTAGCTGCTGAACTAGGACCCGGGGCAGCGCGCGCGATTAAGTTTCTTCGACAGCGGAACCTCATTCATCGAGATATCAAGCCTCAGGTACGTCCGCTTCGGTTTAAGTGAGGTATAGCATTACCCACCGTTTTTAGAATCTGCTCTTGACCCCGGCAGGCCCGGACGAGTACTCGAGAGGCCATCCGCAAGGGGTTCCAGTGCTGAAGGTCGCCGATTTCGGCTTCGCACGATTTCTGCCTTCGGCCATGATGGCAGAAACATTGTGCGGTTCGCCGTGAGTCTACTCGCTGCTGTATCCCGCTTCTGGCCGCTTAGTGGTGGTAGATTGTACATGGCCCCGGAGATCCTGAGCTACCAGAAGTACGACTCTAAGGCGGATTTATGGTCTGTCGGCGCCGTGCTCTACGAGATGGCGGTTGGCAAGCCGCCGTTCCGCGCGCAGAACCACATCGAGCTGCTGAAGAAGATCGAGGACTCGAAGGGGATCAAGTTCCCGGATGAGGACCCGCAGGCGGTCGCACGCGCGCAGGCGAAGGGCGAGGAGCTCAAGCCCGTCCCGCCCGACATCAAGATGCTCATCCGCGCGCTGCTGAAGAAGGTGCCGGCGGAGCGTGCGAGCTTCGAGGAGTTCTTCACCAGCACGGCGATGGTCAAGTCGAAGTTCCCGCGTCCGAAGGAGTCGATACCGCCGCCGGACGACGACGACGATGCGGACCCCACCCGTATACCTGACCATCATCGGGTAATCCCTCCTGAGGTGCTGGACCCGAAGGCGATGATCCCACCCGCGAAGATCAAGTTCAGACGCAAGTCGCATACTGGTGGGCCTCCCGAGGAGCCAATGCTTGATGAGTAAGCCCCTGTGTTTTTGGATTCCACGTACAGGTTGCTGAGGCTGGTGCAGGGCCGTGGACAATGTGGCTGGCCCTTCGCGTCCTCGATCCCCACCTGGGCAGTCGCAGTCTCCTCGCTTCAGTCCCGCGCTACAAACCAAACCTCTTCCCGCGGAAACGCCCGATGCATCGTCCATGATCCCCGGCGAGACCGAAGAGGACGGGATGCTGCGACGCGAGTATGTCCTGGTCGGCGACGGTCGTGCGGTGGAAATCAACCGTGCTGTCGATGGTAAGGTCTATTGCTCTTTCTTGCCGGGCCCATCTCACGTCTCACCAGAAATCACATCTCGCCGTCGGCCACTGCGAGATCGCAAGGTGCCTTCACCGCTCACTGATGAAGCTCTCAATCGCGGCGGGGATGATCCCACCCTCGAGTCTCCAAGCCCTCCAACCACGTTCCCTCCGCCTCCCATCCCCAACGTACCACTATCATCATCTCCGTCGAGCGCTGGGGCCCGCGCGAGCGGTAACGCGCTCACCCGTGCGCTCAATATCGCAACCGGCATCCTCCGTGGAGGCAGCACCAAGCGGCGGCCATCATATAACCGAGAGTACACCCCATCGTCACCAAGGAAGACGCAGACCTTCGGTTCTCGAGCGCAGGGTCTCGGTCTCGAGCTCCAAGGGCAGCGAGACGCGGAAGAGGAGGAGCTGCTCTCTGCGCTCGAGGAGCTTGCCCAGAAGACGGAGGTGCTCGAGCGCTGGGCGGACGAGATGTACGACTACGTCAAGGCGTTCCCGCAGAGTGCGTACCATCCCCCATCGCTCCCATAGTGCTGCTCACCTGATCATCGTATATTAGAACCCTTGCCGGATCCGACGAAGTTCCTTCGACGCGAGGGCGAGACAGAGCGGCTCGCGGCGCGGCGGAAGAACGCGGACATCCAGGCGGAATACAACGCGATGACGTGCGTCGCGTTGTACATGCTGCTCATGTCGTTCGCGCAGAAGGGCATCGACAAGTTGCGGAACTACTACGAGCACATGCAGATGCGGGATCCGGACGGGGAGCTCGAGATGAGCGAGGGCTTCGACGAAGGTGGGTCCGAGACAGCCTTGAGAGAGTACGCGGAATGGTGCTGATCATCGTCGACAGCCCTGACGTGGTTCAAGGAGCACTTCATCAAGTGCCACGATCGCGCGGCCCTTGTCAAGACGTGGTTGCCTGCTCAGTATACCGGGCCTCCAACGTTCTTAGACCAACTCGTATACGACCATGCGCTGCTGCTAGTACGTGTGACGCCATCAACGGTGCCTACGGTTATGCTCACTGACATATCCACTACTTGCACAGAGTCGGACAGCTGCTCGGAAGGAGTTGTTCGACCAAGCTCAAGCGCCCGATGAGTGCGAGAAGCTGTACGAGGAGTCGCTGTGGTGCCTGTACGCGCTCCAGGACAATGTGCTGCAAGCGGACAACCCATTCCTCGACGAAGATCGCAGTACCATCTCCACCTGTACGTGCATTTCTCCCCAGCTCGATTGGACGCATATACTGACGTATATGGGCTCAGGGATCAAGCGGACAAAGCTGCGCCTAGTCCGCTGCCGTGCGCGAATGGGCATGACCGACCGCGAGCGCGTTAAGGACGCGCGGTTGGACCATAACTTGGTCGACGTCCCCCGCATACCCGCGCCATGGGATCCCGAGCCCCAGGATCCTCAGCCCCAAGCTCAAGCCTCGTAATGATAACGCTTACGTCTCAGTTCGTACTTGCATAATCTCCATCTAGATGATCCGTTTGCATGTCTGTTTGTATATTATGTACCTGACTCCTGCTGCCCCCCATCCTACTCACTCCCATTGGTCTCCTGTCTCGTCTTTTGGTTCATGTCCTCGGTGGTGTCTCGGAGTCTACTTATTCACGCGTTAACGGATTCATGTATCGGACAGGTAGTTATTCCCACCACCTCTGTGTACGATAGATAGCCCATGTGTATGTGTACGTATAGCAATAGTGCATCTTCTCCGGATTGATATGATACGAGTTTTGTTCTCGACTTGTACGGTCAACTCACAATTAGAAGCATCAGTGAGTAGACAGGATGTTGTTTGACTCAGGACGGCGCTGCAGCGACTGGCAAAAGTCTGTCGCGCAGTGACGGCAAGGGCGATGCGAAGGAAGCTCACGAACGTTAGTTCGAAGCTTATCACAGAGTAACGAGGCCGAGCATGAGCTTGAGCTTGAACGTTGAATGCAGTCTCATGGCTTCCGGTATCTAAGCGGGCTATAATTGTTATACAACAGCAGTTACACAGGGGCAATGATTTAGCAACGTTTGTCTAACGGACGGATAGCTTCTGCACGGGGCCATCTTTCGAAGTGACCCGCCGTCTTCGTGGAGGAAGAGTACTCGACTCCGTCCCCCTGCAACGACAACAGAGGCTGAGTCGGCGTAGCAAGCGATGAGATAAGTCTAACACTTACAATCATGGTATGCGGGAAGCCGGGGTTGAACGGCAGGACGCTCTCAAGGAACTTGATGTGCTCCTCGGAGAGGGCGACGTTCAGCGCCTCGATGTTGTCCTCGAGCTGCTCGACTTTGCGCCCGCCAACGATCGGGAAGACGTACGGCGTCTTCTGCATCACGTACGCGATCGCGACTGGTACCGTTGTGAGTACACATCACCTTCAATTCTCCTTCCGGGAGCACCTACCGGCTTGAATGTTCTTGGGGCCGACCTGCTTCGCGACTTCCTCAAGGGCCTGGCACATCTTCTTCTCGTCTTCGGTTCTCTCCCAATCCGGCTTATGAGTTGTGCGCCCTCCATACACGGGTTAGGAGGTTAGGCGAGGATACTGCACGGTACACTCACCATTCTCGCCTGTCTGCCGCCGTTTATCCTCCTCCTCGTCGCTACGGATCTTACCTGTGGCTAGGACGCCCCACGGAGCAAGAGCCAATCCTACGTTCAAGACGAATCGAAGATAGGTACGCATATACTAGATATTTGTTGAGCAATGCTTACCCTCCTCGCGAGCCATAGGGATGATATCGCGCTCGAAGTCGCGCTGCAGAACGTTCCACAGACCCTGATAGATGACGAAGGGTGTCTTCCCCATAAGGCGAGCGTAGGTATTTGCCTTGGCGACGACCCAGGCCGGGGCGTCAGATATACCCTGTCAGTGTCCGAACCGCTTATAACCGCGTACCGCCGAGTCGAGGAGCGCATCACTCACGAGGTAGAGCACTTTGCCGGACACGACGAGGTTATGCAAGCCGTTCATGACCTCTTCTACGGATGTGTCGAAGTCCCACTGTCGGCGTCCGGCTTAGACGGACCAACTTGATTCCGATAGCACTATACACTCACCCAGTGGACATAGAGGATATCGATGTAGTCGGTGCGCAACTTCTTCAGAGAGGCCTCGATTGAGATATGAAGCGCCTTCAGGTTGTTCCCTGTATAGTGCGTCTTCTGCTTGATATCCTTGCTACCTTCCCCTTGTTTGTAGTTCGCCGTGTACTGCACGTTATGAAGGACGGTCAGCACCATCCGCGGCTACAAGGGCAAATCGTGTACTGACCTTAGTCGCGACGACCAGTTGGTCGCGGATCCCGCGCGCCTCCATCCACTCCCCGATGAACTCCTCAGACGACTCACACTGGTAGTTGTTCGCGGTGTCAATGAAGTTCCCGCCCTTCTCGTAGTATGCGTCGAGTAGCTTGAAGCTGCTCTCCTTGTTCATCGCGCCCATCCCGTGCTTTTCCCACTTGTCCCCGATGCTCATGGCGCCGAGGACAATTGGGGAAACGCGCACTCCCGCCATAGGTGCAAGCTTGCGGTGGCGACCGAGCGCGGTGGGCGGAGGCGGGGCGAGCTGTCGGAAGCTGGATGACATGGTGGTCTAGGTGTGGTTTGCTGAGATGCGGGTGTATGGGGAGTATTCCCGTCAGTCAGATAATGACGCGGGCTTATATGGCTTGCAGCTCACCCTATTTATGTTTTTCAACGTCCGCCCCCTCCCTCATCCGGTGCGCGAGTGCAACGGCCTAGCCCTGCGGCGAACGGGTGAGCTTTATGATACACAACCGGGCATATACCGAACTCAGCGGCGACCTCAGAGAAGACATCGTGAGAGGGCATACCACTTGCGATGCATAGCCGCAGTTCTTACTTACGACACGTCGGCAGTGCGCCCCTCCGAGGAGTTGCTATAACATAACTGATATCTCCGAGTCGAGGCATTCAGTGTGCATAGGTGCCCCACGGCCGTCCGCTGTACGCTCTCGCGAGCTTCTATCACGCTTAGAGTGCAGCTGCCAACGCGTTGTTAATCCGCCGACCGGGGTTCAACTGACCTTTCGGCAGACGCCGCAGGTCAGATCGGTGAGTGGGTTGATTTGGTTTGCAGGGCACACCGGACGTCTAGAACCCTAGAAAAAGGGGTCTCCGAGGATGGAAAACGGCCAGCAGGGTAGGCTTCCGATAACATAGCCGGATGCGCCGACTTCGTGATCGTTTATGAACGCGAACAGCTCTTGTATGCGATATAATTGGGATCTGCGTATAGTAGAACGGTGATCAGAAAAAGTTCAGACGTTCTCATGTACCCAGGAACTCGCCGTTACTAACACCCTCTGTAACCGACCTTCGTTATCCGACAGCTTCTGCGCAGCTTTGGCAGGAGCATGAGTCAGAGCACGGAGAGTTGTCTCCGGTATGAGGCTCGCGCGACGTTGTAGCACGTATAGGCGGGCCGTCTGGAAGACGTTATCTCCTGGAGCAAATAAAGCACCGGCTTGATTGTAAGTCGCGCTAGCAGAGTGCTCAGAGGTGGGCTGGGTGGGAGGAACTTGAACTGCCACAAATCAGCGGAGATGATGCTGGAGACACGGCCCCATACTCTTGCGCCGTCTCGTCACTCATATATCTGCACGCACAAGTGTGGATGTTAGTGAAGTTATCCCATGTGTATCGACTCATACAGACTTGGGTCGCCTTGAACTTGTTCTTACTTGAAGTGCTCAGGCCTGTAGTCGCTCCAACTTTGAAACGGAGGATAGGCGCCTATTTTGGCGCACCTTTGTAGACCTTTGTGTGCTTCCCAAAAAGGTAAGTGGCTTTAAGAAGGATCGTAAACGAGTCCTCCGGGCCATACTTTGGATGGCCTACGTGTATGCACCAGGTCTGAATAATCCTGGTGCATTTCGCAGTTTTAGGTTTCCTGTAGCTTCTATGAGGCTTTAAAATACTCTCCAGGATGCGCGTTCTAGCAAACCTGACCACTGCCAGTGGCCCTTGAAGGTCTTCGGACTCGGAATACAGCCTATATTCAAAAAGACTGCAGACATATTATCATCTACCAACGGTTACATCCGGGAGAGGCTCAGCACACAGCGTATCGTACACGTGAAGACTACAGGTGCAATTCTAGGCCGGGCGGATGGCTTGAGCAAGGGGCCACTTGTCGAAGTTGCCAGCCGTCTTGGTGAAGAGCGAGTACTCCGTGCCATTGCCCTGCAGAACCAGACATAGTAAGTATCCGCTACAGAGTTTAGTGCAATGACTGGACTCACGATCATGGTATTCGGGAAGCCGGGGTCGAAGGGGAGGATGCTCTCGAGGAACTTGATGTGCTCCTCGGTGAGCGCAACGTTCAGGCCTTCGATGTTGTCCTCGAGCTGCTCGACCTTGCGTCCGCCGACAATAGGGAAGACATAGGGCGTCTTCTGCATTACGTACGCGATGGCGACTGATATCGGGGTGAGCATCGCTTCTAGACATGGCGCTCTAGGTGGATTCGACTCACCGGCTTGGATGTTCTTCGCGCCGACCTGCTTAGCGACTTCCTCGAGAGCCTTGCACATCTTCTTCTCGTCCTCAGTTCTCTCCCAGTTCGGCTGGAGAGCCGTGCGACCTGCGAGTACTGTTCAGCATGCTGCGAAAGCGTACGACGCGATGAGCTCACCTTTCTCGCCAGTCTGGCGGCGTCTTTCTTCCTCTTCGTCAGAGCGGATCTTCCCCCCGGCCAAGACGCCCCACGGAGCAAGCGCTATACCTGAGATCACGTCCAAGTCAGCTCGAAGCGGCTCGACCGCGAATCGTCGCATGCTTACCTTCTTCTCTGGCCATGGGGATGATGTCGCGCTCGAAGTCGCGCAAAAGGACGTTCCACCAGCCCTGGTAGATGACGAAGGGCGTCTTCCCCATGAGGCGGGCGTACGTGTTCGCCTTCGACACGATCCAAGCCGGGGTGTCCGAGATGCCCTACCGAAGGCTGCATCAGCCTCACCAGCGCGGGGGAGGGGAGCAGAATTGCACTCACGAGGTAGAGGACCTTGCCGGAGACGACTAGGTTGTGCAAGCCGTTCATGACTTCCTCGACAGTGCTGTCGAAGTCCCACTGTTGGTTGTCCGATCAATTCCATTTCGCGAAGTAGCTTGATGCCGAGACTTACCCAGTGGACGTAGAGGATGTCAATATAGTCCGTGCGGAGCTTCTTCAAGGAAGCCTCCACGGAGAGGTGCAAGGCCTTGATGTTATTCCCTGTGTAGTGCGTCTTCTGCTGAATCGCCTCGTAGCTGTCTCCGCGCTTGTAGTTGGTCGTATACTATGCAGATAATCTGTTAGTCGATGTTTCGGTGCAAGCAGGTGCGGAAACCGACCTTCGTCGCGACCACAATCTGGTCGCGGATGCCGCGCGCCTGCATCCACTCCCCGATGAACTCCTCCGAGGACTCATCCTGGTAGCCGTTCGCGGTGTCGATGAAGTTCCCGCCCTTGTCGTAGTACGCGTCGAGCAGCTTGAAGCTGCTCGCCGTGTCCATCGCGCCCATGCCGTACTCCGCCCACTTGTCGCCGATGCTCATGGCACCGAGGACAATCGGGGACACGCGCACGCCCGCGATGGGGGCGAGCTTGCGGTGGCGGCCGAGCGGGGTCGGCGCGGGCGGGGGGAGCTGCCAGAAGCCAGACATAGTGATTTAGGTGGTTTGCTGTGGGGAGGTTGTTGTAAGAGGATGTTTGTCTGTGAGGATATTGGCTCTGAGGACACTGGATGCTCACCCTTTTATACATCTCAGACTCCCCAGACACTGCTATCGAGTGAGCGGTGCACCAATGCAGGAGCCTGTTCCTGCAGCCCATGGACGAAGTGCATGACCAACCATCGGGAGAAGACCACCTGGATGCACCAGGTACGGTGCTGCACTCACTCACCAAGTTGCACCGCAGCATAGACGACACACCAGATCGGCGCTATCCCAGTAGCCGCCTGCCATAGCGCAACCCATATCTCCGAGTCCGACCACTCTGTACGGGGACTATGTGCGACGCGTACGTGCTAAGTCCGCATCTGCCAGCGCTAAGGATGCCACGCATGCGCACGCAGCATGATCTCTGCCAGTAAACACCGACCGCCGGGCTTCACTCTGCGGCATATCTCCTTCTGCGAGCGAGGTGCAGTTGTTGATGTGCCTTGCCGATGACCAAGCACTACGAGTACAACACTTGGCAGAGGCTTTGAGAAGTCTAGGGCGGTTTGCACGAGAGCGCCTTCAACTTCACGCTCTACAAGGAGGAACAACGTCAGTTGCACTCAGAGTTCTGATCGAAGATTCAAACGCGGCACGTACAAAATTGTCCCCTTGCTTGAGCAGTTAGCTATGCTCTGGAGACTTCTGGAGACTGGCAGTTCTCGTCGAACGCCGGGGTAAGCTTCAAGATGGGCGTCCACTTGAACCGTGTGTGCTTCTCGAAATGGAAAGTGATCAAGAACGCCGTCTGCAGCCTTCACTCCCGTAACATCCCCCGGAATTTTTCGGGAGAAGTGCAATTAGAGATGAGAGGAGCTGCTCAATGGCTTGCTCTCCCCATAACCACGAAAAAAAAAACCAGAGCGGAAGCGGGACAAAGTCACGTGACCAACGCCTCGCATAAAGGTTCTTTATCCTTCGGAAGTCCCGCGGCAGAACGGCAAAAAGTGTGCCGTTGGAACAGTAGCCCACCGCGAGGGTCGAACTCGCAGCCTTCAGATAACCACTAAACACATCGGTCATAAGAGTCTGACGCTCTATCCGATTGAGCTAGGCGGGCGGCGAAAAGCACTATTGTGGGACAGACATATCGCGTCAGGTGCATCCACTCGGTCCTCACATTCGCAGAGGATCATGCCCTGGGCTTTCCAGTAGTCTTCATATCCAGTGTGTTACATTAGCAGGCTACTCAGAGGTAAGGGAGCTATAGTGGTCCATCAATCGTGCTCCAAAATCATTGCCTGAAAGCGACCTCCGCAGCGCGCCGTACGCTCTCCAGGACCTCTTTGTCCTCCGCCGAGTACGCCTCGACGCTGCCCAGCTGCGGGAACGGCGATGCGTCGACAGAACACACCGTCCCTGCCTCGGGCAGAGTGCCGTCCACGAAGAATGCGCGCAGGTGCCGCACGGTGCAGAGCGACGGTAGCGCGAGGGAGCAGTGCTGCCACGCGAGTCAGCGACGAGCTTGAAGGTGAAGAAGATGTGATACTTACACCGGGGCTGTCTTGGACGAGGAGGCTTGAGGAGTTTCCGAGTGTTTCGTGCACAAGTTTTCCGTTGGAGATCGGGGTCGCGGGATCAGCCTAGCGACATATGCATGTAAGCTAAGGTATCGGTACCCAGTGGAGGCCAGACAAGAGAGCACTACGCACCGTGTTACTGATAATCAATATCGGGTTCCTCAGCGTATGGTTCCACGGCCCCAAGAAGCGCTCCGGCGGCGTGACCGGCCAATACTGGCACCCCGCATCAGGTTCCGCGACGACGACCGCGAGGCCGAAGCGCGAGACGTGCCCAAGCACGTAGAGCTGCTCGTCGATGACCTCCTCGGGCGTCGGGGCGTCGAACGGCTTGTTGTCGTTGCAGGAGACCGCAGAGCGCTCGAGGTCGCGCAGGTACGCGCCGAGCCCGTTGAGGACCGCGGACCCGTCGCCGTGCATGGCGCGGGCGAAGGCGCGGGCGGCGGAGGGCCATGAGGTGGGGGACTCGAGAGCTCCGAGGAGGAAGACTGTGCGATGGTCGTCAGTACAGGCTATGTTACTCGCTTATCCTGCAACTTACGACGTGCACGGCCGTTGGTAAGGATACCGGGGACGGTCGCATTCGGTACGGCCAGGGGCTTGTAGTATAGCTCCTCGACGAAGGCTTCAACGCGTGCGAGGATATCGGCAGCCTTGTCGTCGTCACTTTTCGCTAGTGCGCATTGAGACGGCCCGGCCTGCTCTCGTGTCAGGAGTGTAACGAGGTGGACAAAAACGTCGACCTCACCTTGGCACAGTTAGAGAAGAAGATCTCGTATGCTGTATCCGTAGAGGTCTGCCAGTAACGTTCCCACTTGTAGGAAGGCTCAGCTGCATGAATCCGTCAGACGAAGTGTTCAGCGGGCTATATGAACGTAGACGTACTCGCCCAGGCGATGGCATCGACGACGCCATCAATCACGACGCGGCCAACGCGGTCGGGGAACCTACGATTGGTGAGCCAGTAATCAGCATGCTGGAGGGAAGTACTCACATGTTCACCAAGTACTGTCCGATGACCGTGCCGTAAGAGAGGCCGTAGAAGTTACTGACATCAGAGAGCCAACATCGAATTCTCAGCGAGCCATGAACCGGCGAAGGGCACTCACATCAACGCGTCTTCTCCCTCCAGGAGGGTTGTGATATAGTCAATGTCGCGCGCGACAGTACTAGTGCCCATGTACTTGAGCTGGTCGCCCATAGTCTGCGCACATATTTGGAACTGCGTCTGCCATAGAGCGTCTGCATCACGCTGCTGTTCAATGAGGTGGTTGCGGTTCAGCGGGTCGGTCAGGTTAGGTCCAACGTCGTATCCGCGCTCCAGGACAGTGTTGGCAATAAATGCAGCGTGAGCTTCCGGGCTCGGGAAGCACTGCGTCCGCGGCCTGGAGCAGAGCATAAGATGCGTTACATCGCAGAGGAAGGGAGCCTACTTAGTCTCTCCGATACCTCTTGGGTCGAAACCGATCATGTCATACTCCTCTCCGACCTGCATATGCTTAGAATATGCCATAATGAGCACGACTTTTCACCCACAAGTCGCTGGAAGTATGGGCCTGCGGAAGAGGCGAGCCTCTTGCCTGCTCCTCCGGGTCCTCCGGGGTTCAGGAAGACGCTGCCCTTCCTGTTGGGACTGGTGGCCTTGTAGCGGGCAAGCGCGATCTGAGCTACACCGGCACTGGAATTGAGGTAGTCAAGCGGCACGCTAAGCACTATACATTAGCTTTCTGCTTCGCCTCAACTTCTGCACTACCTCTGTTCCCTACGCACGAATATACCACTCACATAGCATAACCGCACTCCGCTCCAGGGACGTCGCTCTGCCCGTCGCACGGCCACCATTTCACATCCCCCACACGGTGCGGTTTCTCAGCAGTCCACCCGGTACCGTAGTGCCTTCTGTAGAGCGAGACGCAAGAGAGACCGAATCCAGCCCATAGCGCAGCACGTCCGAACTGTCTCAACCAAGTCGTGGTGTTCTTGCGTAGATTCTGTGGAACAGGTACAGGTAGCTCAGTTCCCTTGAGCTTACCGGGAGAGTCAGTCCCCCAGCTGTAGTAGTCGGTCATGGTGGAAAGAAGGAGAGATGCTGCACACGCTCAACATGGTCGATACCGCACAAGTGACGCGCTAACAGACGCTCGCGCGGGCTTCGCGCGACTGCGCGAGACCTGCGCGCGTCCAATCGCGAGGCGAGAAAAGAGCATCCTGATGTCGCGCGCTGGGCGCCTCATGTGTGCCCGAGCAAACTTGTGTTCGTACCACCACCACCTATAGCCCAGTCCTCCCGACTGTGACTCTAGGATTCATATATCCATTGGCATTGCTATCAATGCTCCCAGACACTCTAAGTTCTTAGGTCGATGCTCGCAGAGAATCTATCCGACGAACAACCTGGTGAAATCTGTCTTCTCACACATTCCCTCTCGGGGTGCAAGCTAGACGTCGCCCGGTCCACCAAACTGCGCTCGGGCGAAGCTCGTATACTTCTAGTCCTCCGATGCATCTCCAAGATACTCGCTACTGGTCTGGGCGCGGCAAATGCTATCGCGGTGACTGGCCATTTAGAACCGGATCGCATCGTCCTGGTCGTTTGTGATCGCGGCGGACTGCGAGATACACCTAATACTCCCCCGTCATGCGCTACTCCTTCGAGGATTTGCCCCCAAACTACGAACGAAGCGGTCAAGCTGTTGTCACATTGGAACAAAGAGGCTGTCATACGGTGAGTCCTCGCACCCTACGCGTAAGGCGTGTCTAATTGAAGACCTATATCCCCGTCACTGCCCACAGCACATGTGTCGGATTTCACGAACATCTACGAGATGTTGTCACAATACTACAATACCTCCTCCGGCAGCCAGCCCCCTCTTCTGAGCTCGCTAGAGGTCAAGACTTCACGGTGTTCGTCCTTCGCCGTGTGTACGCGCAGATCGGAGCTCAAGTCGCAATCGCGTTCAATGCCTGGGGCGACCACCCCACGGTATCCCTTCGAAATGCCATCGCCTCGCAAAAACGGCGAAAACAGCCTCACTCCGTTCTTTCCATTCAGGCTACAGCCGGCTCTCCTGGGGTGCGCCTCATCATGGGTCTTCTACAGCGGCATGGTATCCCACGGTGCGAAGGAGACGGCATAGACTTTGCTGTTACACCTGACAACGTCTATGTATGGGCATGTGTACTCGGCGAAATCTACGAGCCGCTGAGCGATATCTTGGAGGGAACTATGCCCGTTCGGATCAGACGGGCCCCACCAAGTAAGGGAGCCTTTGTCGCTATTAACGCAGCGATGGAGGCGCTTCGTGTGCTTGTGGACTCGTCGCTTATTCAGGCTATTTGCGCCTATGTGCCGCGGGGGATTGGCTACGAAAGTCGCCAGCGCGCGCTGCATGAGCAGTGGAAGGCAACATTCGATGAGCATGTCCACGGTGCGTATCGTCTACACATTGGATATGGGGATATACTGATGTTACCCAAACAAAGGAGACGGTAGGACAACGGGCGGGGCAACCAGTCCCCGACGATGCACAACGGTACTCGACTCGGATGGTGAGTATTCAGCATGTATGCAATTGCTTTCCCCGCCGCTCACGATGTACCCCTCTGTCCAAGCCGTCTTCCCTCAGGAAAAGTATGAGGACACCGCGGAGCACTTCATACGCTACCTCCGCTCTCTCACCGACTCTTCATATGCCGTCCGGGTCATCCTGGACTTCCAAGTGCCGCCGCGCTGTGAACTGCTCGATGTCTATCACCTTCGGAACGCTTCCAGTCTCGGCAAAACTTCCCCCACTGTCGATACTCAGCAGTTCGTGGATAAGTTTCTTGACCAGCTCTCACGTCCAGGTGAACAGGCTCGCCCGGCAGCGGCCCGCTCACTTTCAAACGCGGAGGCGTTCCTTTCGCGAACCTTGCTCAATTACAACAAGGACGACGCTCTTGTTCATCCTGAGGCTGCCCTGATGGCTTTGGCGCATTCCATACGTGTCGGAGAGGACGGAGAGCTTCAGAACGTCGCGCGCAGTGAGCATCTCTTTCCAGTAAGCTGTCTCCTCCGTCCAAGTCTCTAGTGCATGCTGAGCAGATGGCTCAGCCCGGCGGGCAAACGGTCATCGACCCAGCTGCATGTGCTGCAACGCACTCGCAACCCGCCTTTCGGGACCCGGCGAATCCATTGCGGCGGCGCACGGAGACCAGCCAACCACCAGCCCGTCTTACATCCTTTCCGGGACCCATTCGACGGTGTCCCCATGGTCGCCCCCGCCGTTCGGCATCCCCGCGGGCGTGTTGGAGGGCATCCGGTGCGACCTGTACTCGGCACTTCGCGTGGTAGCGTGCACGCACGACTCGGGGTTGCTCACGGCGCGGTACCGTGCGCTCGCGGAGGGGCCGCGAGAGCCGCCAAGACCATCGCTGTGGGAGTCGGAGGAATCGGGGGACGCCTCTGGGATCGAGACAACGTAAGTTGTTCTACTTGCTGCTGGAGTCCTGAGATGCATGCTGACAGCCCGGAGGCACAGTTTGCGCACCCTGCTGACGAAGTATGATGGAGAACGCGGAAAGTGAGGTAACCCTGTGCGAGAATTGGAAGCAGGTGGAGATGCGCCTTGGGGGTTCCTGCCTGACCGTTCCTGCATGGCATGCGCAAGGTTTCCGCCAGGCACGCTCCGTGCGTCCGCGCGACTCCGACTCGAGGGAGACGCTCCCGCCGTTCTCAGTACGGTGGGAAGGACTGATCGTTTGCCACGTTCGGTGCGGGGGTTGAATGTCGTCATGGCAGTGCGCGAGCCTGGCTTGCCGCGGATGCCGCCGGATTCCCAGGTTCTCGCTGGTTGTGCCTCGGGGCATGGGAAGGGGCATGACTCGGTGCTTTGAACGTCGACTGCATCCGTCGAATGGTAGTAAGTCACTTGTACCTCTACTCTCGCTCACCCAGCGTAGCTCATTCTGAGGAATTGGTGAATTTCGAGCCTCACTAGCGGGAGAAAGCGCCATGAACGTACTCGACCTAGAGTGAATGACACACGAGACTTCAAACGTTCCCCAACCCACGCCGTTCCGACATAGGGGATATGTCAAATAAACAACGAAGATCTCCTGTTCTTTCACAGCAGAGCCATCTGCCCGAGCAAGTTCCGCTCACGAATGTATGCTCTCGAGAGCCGCCGGCGACCACGCCTGAGGCATGGTGGGAGCCGCCCCGGCCTCAAACCGCCGCCAAGACGGAAGAAATACAAGGTGAGTACTCGGTCCGCCCCAGGTCATCCTGAAGTCACCGTGAGGGTGAAATTCACCTGTGCCGCACAGGACATGTGCCCGCCGACTGGTCTATGTATGCAGCAGTCGCGCTCGGCGCGACCTCTGCGTCTCAGGATCGCTCATCACGACGGCAAGACCGAGTTTAGAGCGGCTGTGTCGATCTATGGACAAACCACACAAGCCCAGCATATAAGGATGAGAGCCGCCATTTGTGCTCGCCTTCCGAATGCTTGCATACCGAGCACGACCAGTCCGCCCCTACCGGTGCCCCGTGTCTTCCACACCGGCTAAACGTTCACAGACGAGTTAGCCGGTCGCCTCATGCTACCAATTTCCTGGTTTTTACTGCCTTGTTGTCGCGGCGAAGCGGAGAAGCTCCTTGCTGAGACTCTGTGATGGGGCTGACAGATCCTTGTCGAACTTCCAGCGATAGCGCCCACATCCCTGGTCTCCCGACACCACGCCTGCAATCCCGGTCTGTGAACGACGCTAGGATCCATGCGGTAACCCTTTCGTCCGACCACCGCAAGACTTGCGCGCAGGGCCACTGCGAGGAAATGCACCTCTTTAGGCCGCCGCCAAGAAAAATAGGACCGTCGCCGTGCCTGCCAGAAGGTCCGTCACTTTAATTCTGAGAAAATGACTGAGAAATTCCCGACGCGCGCTGATATGGCCCGCCCGCATTATTCTCAGTAGATTACGGCAATCGCGCTTGCCGGAACACACGAGAGAGTGAGAGGCCGGTATAGCACAGCACCCTTGCGCTCGACGCCGCGACGCCATTGGGCGCATGCAGGACCAGGCGCGGCACACCGACGTGTTGGACGCTCCCGCGAGCGCGCTGCACATGGTCGCTGCCGACGACGTCCTTGCAAAATTAGCGAAATGCTTGCGCTGCGATTGGCTCGTGGTCGCGCACGCACCAGCACAGTGCTTTGCTTCCTCCATGGCGGCATACTCGGTTCCGCGGAAGGAGGGCCAGGAGGAGAGCCGTGCTCGAGAGGGTCTGCAAATATAAAAGGCGGACGCGACGACGCAGAGACCTCAGAGCACTTCTCTCCATTCTCTTCTTCACCCCCCGAGGCACAGACGACATGGTTTCCAAGTTCTTCACCTCTCTCGTCTCCCTCGCCGCGGTCCTTGGGGCCAGTGGTACGCACAGCCCAGCTTCTTCATATTTGCACCGGTCGACTTACCCCTCTTGCTACAGCTTCCCTCACGCGCCGTGTTGCCTGCCCCGACGGCAAGCACACCGCTACCAACGCAGCTTGTTGCGCTCTCTTCCCCCTCCGGGATGACCTCCAGGCCAACCTCTTCAACGGCGGCCAGTGCAACGCTGAGGCTCACGAGTCTCTCCGCCTGACCTTCCACGACGCCATCGCCATCTCGCCCGCCCTGGAGGCGCAGGGCAAGTTCGGGTGAGTACCACGCGCGGCACATTGTCGGCTATGATCACTAACTAGACTGTACATAACAGCGGCGGAGGTGCTGACGGCTCCATTGCGATCTTCTCGCACATCGAGACGGCCTTCCACCCCAACATCGGTCTCGACGAGGTCGTCGAGAAGCAGCGGCCCTTCCTCCAGCGCCACAACATCGGCGTTGCTGACTTGTAAGCCCCCTCACACTGGCAAAACCTTGAGTTCGCCTGGCTAATACTCTACTGTAGCATCCAGTTCGCTGGTGCCCTCGGTGCCTCCAACTGCGCGGGTGCTCCTCAACTGAGCGCCTTCGTCGGCCGCAAGGACGCGACGCGCCCCGCCCCCGACGGCCTCGTCCCCGAGCCGTTCCACACGCCCGACCAGATCTTCGCCCGCCTCGCCGATGCCTCCCAGGGCGAGTTCGACGAGATCCTGACCGTCTGGCTCCTGACCGCGCACACCATCGCCGCGGCGAACGACGTCGACCCCACGCTCGTCGGCGCGCCGTTCGACTCGACCCCGGAGCTCTTCGACTCGCAGTTCTTCCTCGAGACGCAGCTCAAGGGCACGCTCTTCCCCGGCGACGGCCCGAACAAGGGCGAGGTGCTCTCGCCGCTCCGCGGCGAGTTCCGCCTCCAGTCCGACTTCGCGATCGCGCGCGACCCGCGCTCCGCGTGCGAGTGGCAGTCGTTCGTCAACAACCAGACCAAGGTCCAGCAGATGTTCCAGTTCGTCTTCCACGACCTCTCCATCCTCGGCCAGAACATCGACGACCTCGTCGACTGCACGGAGGTGATCCCCATCCCCAAGCCCCTCCGCACCCGGACCCACTTCCCCGCCGGCTTGACCCACCGCGACATCGAGCAGGCTGTAAGTACCCCTGCTCCTTTGAAAGCTTTTCCTATCCTTACTCAGACTTCCTACAGTGCGCCGAGACCCCCTTCCCCACTCTCCCCACCGACCCCGGCCCGAAGACCGGCGTCGCCCCCGTGTAAGTCCTGCTAGCAGCTCACAACCGATCACAAACTGACCGCTCCCTCAGCATCCCCAAGCGCGTGTAAGGGATGCACTCACAAGGCTCTCACCGGCATACGGCTTTGGATTCACGGCTTGGAAGGATTCGGCTTAACGGCTTGGATTAGATGCGCTTCACGAGCTTTTACGGCTCTTCTCCGCTTAAACTTGCTCTCTTTGTGTACGTTTTGGTGTGCCTCGCTTGCGGGGTTGTGTATCCTTGTATTCGTGTACTCGTGTATGGTCAGGGATTGTGTACTCTCTGTTAAATGCATTCGGTGAATTGCAACTACGCGCACACGCTCGGGACCGCCGGAAAGCTCGGGGATATAGGGACCCACCGGAAAGAAAGTACATCCTAGTATACATTCAGGTACGCGCGAAGAGTTCACTCGGGACCCCGAGGTTTTCCCCCTGGTCACGGCAGGCGAGGGTGGGTACCGCCAAGTTCGGGTGCACTCACCATCACTTCTGGCGTCCACGCCTCAAATCGAAGGACCTTGGTGGGCAGCGATGTCGACCACCGAAACGTCCGATGGTTGAACACGGACATGCCACAGCGTTCGACCGCAACGTGGACGTGAAATGAGCATATGCATATGATTCATAGTAAAGCATAGGTGATGCGGTAGTAGTACATTGCCTCCCAGACTAGTGCTACAACGACGAACGCGAATAGAATAAGTTATGTCAAGCGCCTGCATCAGCAGATAAAAAGTCTAACCCTGAGTCTATGTCACACCAATGAAAACGAGATGAAGGGCGGAATGTGGGGGAAGTGAGAGGGGGTATAGAGGACGGGGAAACGCAAGGGAGCCAGCCGCCTCACGAGAAGTGGTTCGAGATCTCGCGCCGGTGCTGCGCGGCGATGCACAGCGCGACGAACGCGCCGGTGAAGAACCCTGTGAGCAGTGCGGACGCCGTGCGCGCGTAGTACTCGCGGGGAGACTCGTCCGCGCGTGCACCGAATACAAGGCGCGCCATCGTCGATGACAATGAAGGCCCGAGAGCCGGCGCCGGCGTGTTCTTCTCAGAGCGAGAAGGAGATGGGATGGCCTCCGCTTTGGGGGTGGGCGCGATGACGATAGGCTCGGGTGCGGCCTCCTCCCCAATGGGGGTGGCGACCTCGGCGACGGGAGTAGCAACCTCAGCGATGGGGCTGGCGACCTCGAACACAGGCCGCGCAGCGTCTGGAGTGGGAGTGGGTGCGGGCGTGGGCAGGATCTCGGTGACCTTCATCTTGCCCTTCGCGTCCTCGATCGGGACGCCGAAAACCGGGTCGCGGTCGGCCTTCGCCTCCTCCTCGTCCGCAACGGACGCAGTCGACGATACCGGCGGTGTCGGTGAGAGCGCGCCGCTGAATCGGACGCTCCCGCGGAGCTGGTACGAACGCGCGAGGTGCTCGAGCCCGCCCACGATATCCTGCATGCGCGTCGCATCCGCGAGCGCCTGCGTCCGGCGCGCCTCGCGCGCCTCCTCGCCGATCACATGCACGAGGCAGCGCACGAGGTCCCGCAGCTCGGGGTGCTCGCGCACCCACCACAGGCCGGGCCAGCGCGCGGCCCCGAGCGCAAGCTCGCTCGCGGCCGCCGTGCACGCCGTGAAGTCGTCCGTCGCGAGCCGGTGGAACCACGGGCGGAGGAGCGCGAGCGCGAGGCGGACCGCGCCGACGGAGGTGTCGCGCGAGCGGCGGTCCGCGGGCAGGCGCAGGAAGCGGTCGGACATGTCCTGGCAGAACGCCTTGTAGGTGTGCTTCTTGCGCTCGTACGCCCACGCGACGCGCGAGACGGGCGTGTCCTTGAGCACGGACGGCTCCGGGTTGAGCATGTACGTCGGGAGCTTGGGGAGGACGTGGATGAGCGGGACGGAGGCGAGCACGGCGGTGCCCGGGATGTAGCCGTACACGAGGACGTCCTGCGCCTCGAGGCCGTATCGGTACCATTTCCAGTGGTCCGCGTGGCGGCTGTGGTGGAATTCTCATCAGAGTGTGAAGACAGGCAAAGAAAAGCGTGCGTACTCTTGGGGCGCGCCCTCTCTCAAGAGCTCTACGGCGGTGACTGCACGCCCGACCAACGCCTTTGCATCGATCACGGCGATCTCGACGGAATGCTTCATCCCGTGGTGGTACCGCCGCGTAGCCTCCCAGATAGCCCAAGCAAAGCTGAAAGATGTCGAAACGAATGGCGAAGTGGCCCTGGTCGTCCAATCCATGTGTCGGGAGACGTCGGCGTACGTGTAAGTGGACGGCGTCCGGTATGGTGACATGGCTGACGCCCGGAAGGTGGACGATGAGATGTTGTCCGCGAAGGCGGGGCCGACGAAGTACGGCTCGGTGTTGTCGTAAAATGGTGAAGGGTCCTTGGGTGTGTGGACCCGGAAGAGGAACGGGTTACTCTCGATGAGCTGCTCGAAGCTGACCTCCGCTCCGAAGCCGTACTGGGGCAGCGCATTGCGCTCCTGCGCGGACGTCTCGGCGGGGCTGCGGGGGCTCTCGAAGTCACCGTCACCCATGGCGGAAAGTCGAAGAGGGAAGGGGGAGAAGCGGCGGGGGGTGGTATCGCAGATGGCGGAACGAATCGCGCGCCATCTGTGCGATAGGCAGCTTATATGAGGGGACGGTGCGCGGCGGAGAACATGCCTCTGCAATGTTGCGGAACGCGCGGATCGACACGCGCCCGCAATGAGGCCTGGTTAGCATCCGGAGCGTCGAGGCGCGAGTGCCTCGCGCTACACCGCAATTGGGAGACCTGAGAGCGAGGAAAGCGCGAGCAGGCCGATATGAGGGCGAGAAGCTCGTCGAAATGAAATCCCGTGGCCGAGAGGGTTCGTTCCGCTCCTCCGAGGGTGCATCTCCGAAGAACGATCTCCCCATCCATGCGCGCTGTAACCTGGGAAGCACGACGCTGGCGCTTCCACGCGCGGGTCAGATGGTGCCTCGCGCTAGAACAAATGCGAGCCCGGGGACTTCGAGGGTTCTATAACCGAGATGCAGCAACTTTGCAGCTTCCAGACGTCCGGCTTGAGCCTCGTAGCAGACGTTTGGCTCATGGTGTGTAGTTGAAGCCGGACGCACCGTGCCTGAAGTAACCTGGGGGCTCTGGAAATGCTCACCTCGCAGGCTACGTCATACGTGGGGCCGCCCGGTGTAAAGGGGTGGATTGACTATGGAGGAGAGACCTTCTACGTGAGGTTCGAGACAAGCGGGGGGGCAGTAAGGCTTTCTGGCCTCCTGCTTCCCCCGAAGGAGCCTGAGGGTCTTCATCTCCGTCGCGCCCCCAGCCAAGCTCCACTTCACTTGGGGGGTATCCAATATGAGCCTTCGCCTAGTAGAGCGTTGTGGAAGTAGAAGTCGCCAAGTGTCTGTACAACCGAAAGTATGCCTTGAAATGCTGCTTGGTAGCCTCGCGCATGAAGTAAGTCCTAGGTCTGGCGCTACACTGCTGCAGGGTCACAAGTAAGAGGCTTTAAAGCAGTAAGAGGCGGTTGGACAGATGTTAGTTCTAGTAACAAAGGGATGAGGAGAGCGCAGAAGGGGGGAAGGAGAGGAAACCGCGAAGGCCACGAGCCATACGTGAACGGCTCCATAGATGAGGCTTTCGGACGTAGAATATACCTTATCTGAGATACTAGAACTGAGCCTGAGACTTTCGGGGTATCAATCGGCATCAAAGCGATGGCCCACCCACTCTCCGGTCTCGACTCTCGACATCGTGGACACAGTCGCTATATATGTGCACGAACTTCCGCTAGCTGGGCTTGTGGGCAGCCTTACCGTTACAGCTTCGCGAGGTAGAATGGGAAATAGGCCTTTGCGTTTTTGTGTAAGAAGATCGATTTTCAATTAACACGTAGACTGACCAAGCCTAATATTCAGTACCAAAAGGCCAGGCACCCAACCCATACCGGTTTACGCAAGAACTAGCCAGAAGATGTAGGCCACATTGCTTACCCTCGCATTGTGCGCTGGTTCTCAAACGTGGCAAGACTGAAGCTGAAATGTTAACATCAATGAACACTTTATACGTCTCGGATGCATCCACCAGCCTGACCGGTTTGCTTGAGGATGCAGTGGACATACAGCGTGGAGTCACGGCTGTTCAACGTGCTCATGCCTGTACCTGTGCCCGACATAGCATGAAGGGCATCTGTACGACGTACGTCTGTCGAGGGAACGCCCATCATACGGGTTATGGGCGCGTTCGACGCTGCGGCAAGGTTCGTGACCGGCGTCCTACCCGCACACCGCACCTTCTTACCCACCGCTCCAGCTTCTGCACGCAACCTCGCATCTTTCAGAGCCTTCGCAACCCGCTGCGCAGCCCGGCAAACTGGTCATGCGATCCGGGGTGAGCTATTTGGAGCTCATGAATCTGCCTCGCTCCGACACAGCACGGCATCGCAACTGGCACGCCCTCGACCCCCTCGTTCCACCTTGTGCGTCTGGGAGCGTCGCACGTGGCATAGCGCGTCTGTACGCTACACGAACCTACTGTCGCCGCCCAGTCAGGTGGAGAGCTACGCGTAAAGAAGGGTGCCTTTGTGGCGCTGCCGCTCACAACGGGGTGAGTCTAACCTACCCGTCCGAAGCATGTGCGCACCTAAGTGACAGCCTGGGCAGTTTTTAGGGAGGCAATTGCGAACATCAAGGCGTGCTCGCCGACGACCACAGTACTAGACCGCCCTCTGCTATGACGCGAGGCGTTTATCTGTCAGAGTGCAGTCGTCCTGGCAGCTGCCCTCGGTCGATCGCAGCTATTCTATGTATTATGCGAGGGGTCAGCAGGGATGCAGCGGGAGATGGCTGCTCGACAGAACGTTCCCGGCGGTCTCGCCGCTCGTCGGCTGACTGTGCCAGTGATGCGACGACACGTCCTGTCGTATAGCTTTAATCGTCGCGACACGTCGCTCCTCGGCCTAGTTGGGGATGCGCAGTGGGGTTTGAGCGGCTAGGCTCGGCGGAGGTGAGTGCCTTGTACATGCTTCGGCAGATTGTCCTGACAGCTTAAAGCTTTTCAGTGCATCCGCGGACACCGCAGGCCCCCCAAGACGGCTCTTACGGTCATTGTCCTGGGCGAAAGAGGTCAGGTGTGGCGCATATACGCGTACATGATGGCTCTGCACTGGCACTCCAGGTACCTGCAGAAGCCTCGCACGATGCCGGGCCCGCTCGCGACCGACTCGGACAAAACAAACGCCGCTTAGACTCCGTCAACATCCACCCAAGTTCTCTCGCCGCGTTCCAGGCTCTTTCGGCCGCAGATGTTCCCATGGGTCACGACATGACCTCTATAAAGCGCTCTCGTATGAGGTTGTATGTTCCCCGTCTCTTCAGGCCACTGTCTCGTCTGGCTGTCCAGAGCATCTTCCAAGGCGTTTACGTCGCATCTCTTCCTTCATCTAGAAAAGATGTTGCCCACATCCTCTCTCCAACCCACCTGGACACCCGCCCCGACACTCCCTCGTGGACAGACCGCATCGGCGTCTACATCCTCTGTCGTCGTCCAACCACCCCGACCCCTCTCTTTCAACGCCGGGTACTACGACATCTTCGACGCCCCGGAACGCCTCCGCGAGCCGAGCACGCACGTCCGCTTCGCCGCGGCGGGCCCCTCTCGCGCGGCGTACTCGGCCGCTCGCACGGCGCGTCCTGCCCCTTCATCGCTACCACCACCTATTATGTTCGATGGCCCTGCGCGGCCGATGCCACGGCGCAGCACGTCGGTGCCGCATCGTGCGTACACGGCGTACCCCGCGAAGGTGTGGCCGCGACCTACTGGGGGCCCCCGGAGCAAGGTACGTTGGCTGGCGTAGGCAACTTCAACGGTAGGGACGCTAACGGGTGCTGTTAATATTCAGGCTTCTGTCGCGATGTCGGTAGTGCCGCTCGTTGTGTCCGGCATAGGAGTGAGCTTGCTCCTTGGCGTCGACTAACGGCACTCGTAGGACGGGCGCAGGCGCGCTGTCGTGAGTATGCCGCTTCTTCGCAGCTTGGAATGTCCGGTATTGATGGTGGAGGAATCATAGATCCGTTAATCCGGAGCGTTAGACTTTGGGGTGCTGTGTAAAATAGGTTGTTGTACGGGGTTGAAAGTGCCGGTGGATGTACGATTGCGAGGGCGTTATTCTTGAATCTTCTTGGGAGCAAGAAACGGCGGCATGTCATGTTCTTACACAAAAACAGAGATACACCGCATACATGACCGTAAGTGACACGAATGAACGCATGAAGCTGGACTACGACTGCTCCGCAACGACGACCTTCTTCCGCTCCGCCTTGGGCTTGTTCTCGCCCGCGCGCGTGTGCTTCCGGCGGCGCTCTTCCTTGACGCGCTGCGCGTCCAGCATCGTGCGCTTGAGCTGCGCGGCCTTGTGCACCGGCTTCGGCAAGTGTCGTGTCCTGTTCCACGCACACCGTCAGCTGCTGTGAGAGAGACCAGATGATGCGGGCGAGGACGCACCGTGCGATCTTGTTGACCTCCGCGTCCGCCTTCCAGCGCGCCTTGAGACCTTGGCGGTACTCGATCGCGGCACGTTCGCGCGCGGTGATGATGCCGAGCTTGTCGGAGGCGTGCGCCTTCCAGATGCGCACGTTCCCGTCGTCCGAGCCGGACAGCACGAAGCGCGAGTCGCCCGTGTACAGCGTTGACGTCACCCTGCACAACGCCGCCCGTCAGCTCTCTACGCACGATGGCGGGGAGATAGGGGGAGGGGAGACGTACCGCTGCATGCGTTTTGTGTGGTAGACCTCCGGCTGGCTGCCCGCGCCCTCCTTCCAGATGCGCACGGTGCGGTCCCAGCCGCCGGAGACGAACTCGAGGCCGGTCGGGCTCCAGTCGCAGCTCATGACCGCCGCAACGTGCGCCTTGTAGATTTGCGAGGGGGTGTTGAGCGCGCGGATGTCGAAGGTGTAGAGGTTGTGGTCCTCGGAGGCGAGCAAGACGGTGGTAGGGAACGTCGGGGACCATGATAGTGCGTTACTCCGCATCTAGAGGGCAAGCATTTTTGTAAAGAGCGCGTGGCGGACGGGTGAAAGTGCATACCTGCATGATGATTCGTCGTTCTGCCTTGCCTGTCCGGATGTCGTAGAGGGTGAAGGAGCGGTCGGAGCCGATGCTGGCGAGTACTGACGCTTCAGCCATGTTAAAGCGAACGGCGGTCACTGTCTCCGTGGATGTGGGGAGCGTGAGATTGGATATTGCCGCGCTCCTTCACGTGGGGTACCGTTGAGCCCGCGAAAACAATGAATTGGAAGACACGTACTTCGTCTCGTCCCAGACTTGAACGAGATTGGACCCCGTAGCAAACAGAGGGTCATATCGGTGGTGGTCTATAGAGCTGGAGTGAAAGGTATGAGAAGATATTCCGTGCAGAGCTCAGGGGGGCGCATTACTTGAACGCGGTCTTGCCGGGGAATATGCTCAGCGGTTTCGGCTACAGGCACAAAAGCCGTCAGTCATGATTCAAGCAAAGATGTGTGGGCACTCACCTGAGACGGACCAGCTTCTGAGTCGTCTTGCCCGAAGCCCTTACTGCTATCCCACAGCTTGATATTCCTGTCCACGCCACAGCTCAAAAGTCGGTCCTCTTGCCCAAAGCAAACCCCCGAAACTTTGCCCTTGTGCGCGTCCTCGATATGTAGTAGTCGGGTTCTCCGGGAGACATCATGCACAATGAGCCCTGTTTGCTATCAGCCCCGCATTCGCGCGTCCTCACGCCAAGCAATGGATACTCACCTCCATCCCAGCTACCACTCGCAACAATGTCTAGCGTTTCTGGTTTTCTTGCCATAGTCTCGACAGCGTCGACGTGCCCTTCCAGACTTGCAATGAACGGCTTCGCGAACATGCGCTCCATTTTGACCGCGTTCAATGCTCGAGTCCGTTCTCGTGCGCGGGCGAAAGGGTGCATTAGGGGATCGAGGTTCCGAGAAGTGGGCGTCGGGTCTCCTGGCCGCGCAGGTAGATGTGTTGAAGGCGCATGTTGTAGTACAGAGATTTTCTGTTGCGATATTGTGAGTACCTGAATACCGGCATGAGGTGAAAAGAAACTAACCACCATGGCGAACAGATGTGAAAAAGCACGGCGCTTGGTGTGTTAATGAGCGTGCTCGGCGCAATGAAGGAGTTCCACAGAGTAGTTTGCCCCAGTATGAAACTTGACTGTACGAGTTAGATCGTCACAAGATAGCACAGAGCAGGCGGTAAGAGGGAAAGCAGGCAGCCTTGGAATGCCAGGGTCGAGGAGAAGGTGAATAGGCGCCCATTCCCAAATTTCCCAAAATGGATTGATGGCCCGTCGGCGTTTTCCGAACAACCGCGATCCGCCACACTGCGCCGAGTTCTGGATCCCTTGTTTCGCTCATCCACCACCACCACCACCTTCCCCACACCTCCCGCATCCTCTTAGCTTACCAGCCATGTCAGACTCCGAGGGCGACATTGACGATGAGCTCCTCGCTCTCGCCGGCGAGTCGGAAAGAAAGCGCAAGAGAAGCCAGCCCAATTCGTCCTCCAAACGCCGCAAAGCAGAGTGAGCTTCGGCTTTGCCAACCCCTACACAATGCCGCTCAACGCCCCTTTGACTTTCCACCAAAGCGTGAACGATGACACGGAATCAGATGCTGAACGTCCCGAAAGCGAGGAAGAGGAGACGCAGACCAACCCGTACCCTCTCGAGGGCAAATATATAAACGAGGCAGACCGGGCACGGTATGAACCACACTCAACCTTCCCCTCCCTTCCCTCCACTCACAAGATGGTCAGACTCATGGAAATGTCCGAGATTGACCGCGAGGCTACCCTCGCGCAACGGCAGGAAGAGATGCAGCGCTACACTGACAAGCGACAGTTGGAGAACATGCTGAAGATGCAGAGTGGACGGGGAGACGCCGAGGAGAGCGTGTCGAAGGCCGCAAAACGTATGCCGCCTCTCTCTAAGCCACAACCCCGTGCTTACGTATTGATAGGGCAACATGCCGTTCGTGGCGCTACGAAGGAGAAGTCGCGCAAGCTCGACGAGCTGAAGGCGAAGCGCAAAGCGAAGGACGAGAAGAAACGCGTACATATATTCACCTGCACTTTTTGCAGAGTTGTTCTGACAGTAGCAGACGAGGACGTCTTCTCCCAAGCGCGACCGCTCGTCCTCACCCATGGACATGGACATGTCCGAGGACGAGGAAGACGGGCAGATCACCAAGTACGACGAAGAGGAGGAACGCGATCGCAAACTCTACGGCAAGAGCAACCCGGACGACGAGCCAATAACCCTGGAAGATCTCAACAAGTGCCGGGTTACTCGCAACCAGATTGCGAAGCTCTGCATGGCGCCGTGGTTTGAGGATTACATCAAAGGTGACATGGGACGTTCGTTTACGTTGTCATGCCGCGTACCGACTTCCCCATAGGCGGTTGGGTGCGTTACTTGATCGGCCAAGAGAACAACCAGCCCGTGTATCGCATATGCGAGGTCACAGGTGGGTGCTCTACCTGCTGGACGACATGCGTTTGCTCAGCAATCTGTAGACCTCTCTCCCAACCTGGTCAAGCCATACAAGATTAACGACCAGACTGTTAACCAGGAGCTCGAGCTCAAGTATGGCGAGTCGACTCGGCGGTTTGCGATGGACAAGGTGTCCAACGCGCCGTTTGAGCAGGTGCGTCTCGGGCGCCCACATATCCTGAGCGAGATTGGACTGTGTCCCTACAGAAAGAGTTCGACCGCCTTGTCAAGGTGTGCGAGGCCGAGAAGGTCAAGCTCCCTACGAAGCGTCAGGTTGAGAGGAAGGCCGCACAGTTGGAGAAGCTCGCGAGCCAGCCAATGACGGAGGTCCGTCCCTGGCGCTCCCCGATACTAAACGAACCTAAGCGGATGCACCGTCTACTGCAGAGCGACATCGCCGCCATGCTCGCCCGCAAGCAAGCGATGCAGACTACCAAACAGAGCGGCGCGGCGATGGCGATGGAGCGCTCGCGCCTGCTGCAGGCGCGCACGCTCGCCGTCCGGCGGCAGGACTACAGCGAGGTCGCGGAGATCGACGCGCGGCTGAATGAGCTCGCGCCCGCGCGCGAGTTGCAGCGCGAGGAGAGCTCGTCGGACATCCTCGCGCGCCTCAACGAGCGCAACCGGAAGGCGAACCAGGAGGCGGTGCGCAAGGCCGAGCGCGCGGAGCTCGAGCGCAAGCGGCGCGACCGCACGCTGCGCACGGGCACCGCGACGCCGACGCTGGCCGACGCGGCGGGCCGCCTGCGGGCGAAGATGGCGGGCTCCAGGTCGGTGTTGTCTCCCTCTCGAGCGCGAGGTGTGCGTGTGTGCGGCTTGTTGACGATTGTGCTCCCGCGTGCTTCCCCGTCGTCGTCCGACGTTTGTGGTGCATTTTGTATGTGCAGGCCAGGGACGCCCGGAACGCCTGCACCCCCCGCGAACGGCGATGCAGCGACACCGCGTTCCGTGTCCCCGCAGTCCGGCGCTGCGCAGACGAAGGGCGCAAACAGCGGGCTGAGCTTCGAGGCGTCGCTGCTGCAGAGCGTCGAGATCGACCTCGGGGACTTCTAGAGCGGGGTTGGGGGTTAGACAGGAAGGGCACGCTGTGTTCTCGTCCCGGTAGTCTTACAGGTTGGTTGTTGTCAGTTATTGGATCCTCGGGGTCGGACATGGAGACTCTTTCGCACCGCACAATGTATTGTAGATACTGCACTTGCTTAATGCACGACACTTCCGCATGCGGCTGGGCTGGGGTGTCTGCGCGCGGGATTGCCGCGGTGAGAGGTGCGTTTTGAAAGCCCTCGTGGAGGATCATAAGACTAAACACGTTTTAGGTATGACCGAGCGTGGCGCATTCAGAGTCGAGGATCAGCTCTTTAGATTCTCAACGACTGCACTGGCATAAGGTCCTGACTTCTTGACCTACACCAGTAGTATACTCACCTCGAGAAACTTTCTCTCCGTAAGTACGGCCGTCGCGTCGAAACTTCCCCCTTCCTTCGTGCTCATGATTCGTCCCTCGAAAGCGACCCAGATGGACGTGCAAGCCGGCTGACTGCTCGACGATCAGCCACTACTGCAACGGCACGAAGCAGGCCTGCTACACATATTTCATCGTCGACGGCCACCTGTTGATCCTCTGCGAGGCCGACATCAGGAACACTAGCTCTTGTCCGCAAGGCCCGGATGTATGGACAGCTTCATCCTGCGTTCCTGAACTACACGAATCCATGAGGTCCGGCGGATTCAGATATTGCCCCGGCGCCCAAGGCACTGGGTACGACTGGGCCACCGGCACTGCCAATGACCCTCTACATAGCTATTTACGATCTGTGCACTGGTGCCGGATATCGCCAGTGGGTCGCGGTGCGTTGACGTTCAACGGTGAAGCTTTGAGGCTGTGCTGGAGCCGGACCAGGAGGATGCTGCGAGCTATGTATGTGTCCACATGTGCAGCTCAATCTACTCACTACCGGTCACTCAGCTCGCCCAGGCACTACTGCGCTCTCCTCGATTGTGATGGCCAGTATCGCCCCTGCCTGTGATTGCGCGGGACGACTGCTCTCGCAGGCCGCGTTGATCGCAGCGCTGAGGCCGACGCTGATGCGCTGCCGACGTCCCGTCATGGCTGACCACACTGCTCCCGAGGGTTGTCGGAGTCCGATGTGGCCTGTGGTATAAATACAGCAGCCTCATCCACTCTTCGATCCACTCAAAGCTTCGACGGCCCGAGGTGCAATCTCTAGCGCCCGCATCAACCTTGCCAACGAACCATCACGATCACTGCCGGTAACCGCAGGAGCCCGCCCGGCAGCTAACGTTGTCAGTAACGACTCGGAGGCCTTGCAAGACACCACGATGACCGGACGCAAGACTGCAGGCATTTCCCTCCTGTTGTCGGCCCTATGGGTCCAACAGGCGTGTGGGGCCCTCGTCCCTGTGGACCCTACCAAGTTCAAGGTCGGCGATATCCAGTGGTCGAACTGCACTGGAGAGGACATCGCTCCTGGTGCAGAATGCGGGT